>PVJX010009577.1:6993-24289 GCA_004027295.1 Dolichotis patagonum
GAACCACCTCATCTTTGATAAAGGGGCCAAACATGCTCGCTGGAAGAATGACAGTCTCTTTAACAAATGGTGCTGGAAAAATTGGCTGTCCATATGCAGAAGACTAAAACTAGACCCATGTCTATCACCATACACTAAACTAAAATCTAAATGGATCAAAGATCTAAATATTAAAACAGAAACACTCAAACTGCTGGAATACAAAGTAGGTAAAAAACCTCAAAGATATAGGGGTAGGAAGAGAATTCATGAACAAGATTTCATATCTTCTTGCTTTGAAGTCCTACCATGCTTTTATTCTTCTATTACAATTGGTTCCATCATGTTGTATCTTATTGAGATTTTAATATATTTGAATAGTATATACAAATTTTTATGGAAAGTGAGATATTATAGTAGCCATTGATCATTCTCTGTTATTCAGTTAAGAATGTCCTGTAATTCTTTCATTCTTCTGAATGGTTTTATGCTATTTTGTTTTGTTTGATATTATTGTATATGTAGCCATGCTCAACTATTAAAAAGAAAGAGATATTATGGTAGCTACTGTTAATATCCGGTTGTCTTCTTGTAAGGTGCTGTGTTGCTTATGTTCTTCTGTTCTGATCTGCATTGTTCTGTCCTCTTTTGTTTTATTCTCTTTAAAATAAAAATTAAAAGAAAATAAAAAAGAAGAAGTATAAAATACCAGGCCTTCAAGGAAGATGAAGGAGTGATAAAGAGCAATAAATCATCCTTTCTAATATTTGGAATAAAATCACTGGAATATAACAACTTGAAGAAGAAAATGAGGTAGGTGCATCCCTGGGATCCAAGAGTGATTTGAAGGAAGAGTTGGAACACATAGGGAAAATGAAAAGACAGACCTCCATTCCAAAATATGAGTGTGGCAAACTGAAAATTCTCTTGACTGAGCCCATGGTAAGCAAAGGAGAAATAAATCTATGGATTTACAGTGAAGGAGTGTGTCTTCAAATGCCGAAAAGGAGAAATTCAGTGGTGGAAGAGAAGTGAATGCTGCAAGCTACAATAGCTACTGAATGACTCAAGTCCAAGATCCCCTAGAAAATATGCTTGAACAGGTGCCATTTTAAGGAGGAGCCAACTGAATCCAGGATTCAGCGCATCTGTGGGTTGGCTTCCTCTTAGTGCTTTCAGTGACTGGGACAGGCACAATTACAGAAGAAAACCAAGTTCAAGGAGCCTATGTCAGGCTGGCAATAGACACACGGAGTATTGCAGGCTGAAGAACTCAAGTCTAAAATCCACAATGAGACACCAAGAATAACCTAAACTCCACTGACATTACAATTAATGAAATTAGCACTCCACTCAAATCCTGCAGGTTTCCTGAGGTCATCCAGCATGGATTTGGGCTCTATGTGCCTCCTTTGCCTACCAGTGACAGTGAAGGCACAGCTGAATTGCACACTACCAAAAAATGTAGACCCTAGAAGATAGAGGATTGAAATCACAGGGAAATCTCTCTCTTTTTGCTCTTTGATTTTTAATTTTTTCTACATTTTTTTCTTTTTATGAGTGTGCACATTGTCTTCAATTTTTACTTCATTTAGTTCTTGCTTTTTTGCCTTTTTTTCTATCCCTCTTGTCTTTCTCATCAGTTTCCCAAAGTTGATGCCTTCATTTTTCCTTCAGTCTTGCTTCTAATCTCTTACTATGTTATTTCTCTATTTTTCCTCTTTCCCCTTTTAAATTATCTTTAGGTAGAATATTGAAATATTTACACAATTTTCTGGTTTATTTATTGTTTTGTTATGCAGCTATAAATCTCACACATATGGTTAAATGTGGGAAATTAATAGTTACCACAATTTGTCATTTTCTAGACATGTTTGATGTTATTATTATTACTGATTGTACTACTTTAAACAAGGTAACATAGTTGTTGTGATCGATTTTTCTTCTTTGTATGGAAAGACTGAGATTTCCTGTGAGACATAAACAATACTATAGGCCAGTAAAAAAGAACATGGGGCTAGGACAAATAGACAGCATCTTCTTATACCCCCAATACACTGAAGAGGTAGAATCTTGTTATATAAGTACCGCGCACTAACCAATTGCACCACTGGAGTTCTAAGAGGTAGGATCTTGTGACAAATCCCAATTCAAAAGCCAGATACACCTAGAAGACATCACTGAAAAGAAGTAGTTTCCTAAGCAGTTCTCAATAGCAGTAATAAAAAAACTACCTACCATAAGCACTATACAAACATCAACAGATATAATGAACTTTTTAAAAAATGAAAATGCGAGGACACAGAAGCAAGATGAAACCCCAGATCTCTAGCTTGTCAAGGAAATTCCAGGGATCATTGAGGTAGAAGAAATCAAGTGTCACCCAGCTGAACTTTCTCAAATTGTAACAGTGGAAGTAGCAAACCAGATGAATGAGGTTTTAGAAAAAATAAACCAGAAATAATTTCACACATGATGATCATAACAAAGGACATAGTTACTGAATACAGAGCAGATATAGATAAAAAAGAGGAGCTAAACAAAGTAATGGAATCCATGAATGCCCAACACAGGAAAGAAATGGAATTAATGAAGCAGATTGAAACAGAGATCCAGAATATTAAAAATTCTTTTGAAAGTATACAGAGCATAATCAGTCAGAGGACATAATATCAGGTCTAGAAGACAGATTTGCAGTTGGAATTTATGAAAAGAAAGATTTATTCAAACTAGAAAGAGAGTGCTCACTTTGGCAGCATATATACCAAACTAGAAAGAGACCACAATAAAATCAATCAAACAGTTGCCTAATGATATGAAGGAGAATAGTGTAAGATTGATAGGAATAAATTAAAAAATTGAGAGATATCACAAAGGACCAAAAAAATCTGCCCACAGAAATAGTGGCAGAAAACTTTCCAAGCATGTAAAAACAATTTGACATAAAGATAAATGAGGCATATAGAAATTCAATTTGTCACATTAAAAAACTGAAATAAGGTATATGATAGTCAGGAATCCTAAAATTCATCACAAGAATAGAATATTATAAGGTGTTAGAGAAAAAAATGTCACATACAAAGGAAAGCTTATCAGAATCACAGCAGACTTCACAACATAAATCCTTAAGTCAAGGAGGTCTTCCCTAAAAGAAAACAACCTCCAATCTAGATTGATTTATACCACAAAACTATATTTCAGAAGCAATGGAGAAATAAGTTCCTAAAATTAAAGAGAACACCTGAAGAACTTCAATGAAAACCAAGCAGCATTCCAAAAATTTTGAAAGATATTCCTGAAAGACATACTGAAGACTTTAATTCCATGAATTCCAACAGAATTAATACATCAGGCAAGGCAATAAGTTAAACATTGGGCAAAGAAAGGGAACTACCAATAGGAAAATTATATGACAATGATGTGTATATGGATTACTTATAACCATCAGTGTAAATGTTCTCAATTCATCAAAAAAGGAAATAGATTGGAAGGATGGGACAAGAAACAAGACCCAACAATGTGCTGAATTCAAAAAACACATTTAACTGAAAAAATAATACATAGACTGAAAGTCAAACAATGGAAAACAATACTCCATACAATGAGAACCCAGAAAAAAAATCTGATTTAACAATTATATTTGCAGAAAATGTGCATTTAATGATAAGAATGATCAGAAGAGACAAAAATGGTTCCTACATACTTGTTAAGGGAACAATCCTACAGGGAGAGGTATATATATATATATATATATATATCCAGCACCAGCACATTCAACTATATAAAACAAATATTAATTGTACCTAGAGCTTGGTATAGGCCTTATCACTGAGCTACAACTCCAGATCTTGCATATTGGGTTTTTATTTTCATTTCCATCAAAGGGCTTTCTAATTAGCTTTGCAATTTTTTAACCCATTGGTTATTTAGAATTTGATTTTTTTTCCTTATTCATAATATTGTCCCAGTGTTATCTGCAAATATGTAATCCATTATTTTAATTATTTTAATATATTGATAGTTATTTTAAAGGATGACATGTAGTGTATGCTGTAATTGTTATATAAGTATTCAAGAAGAATATGTATTCTGATCTTCACAATATTCTATGCTTCTTAGGTATTAGAGATACTTGTGTTCTATTTCCTACTTGATATTTTATCTATCTGGATTATCTTTTGTGGAAAATGGAGTATGGTATGATAGAGCTATTATTGGTGAATTATCCACTTCTTTAATTCAGTACTCTCAGTGTTTGCTTATGTATTGTAAATATTTTTCACAAGGTAACAGTATGTATTTAAATCTACTATAGTTACCATAAAAATCCTACAAATAGGGTTGTTAAAAACAGTAATGTTTTGTTTCAAAATTTTATTTTTTCAATGAAAATTATTTTATTGGTATATTTTAGTTATATATGATCACATTCATCAGAGATAATTTGTACCTACATATGATATAATTTTGATTATTTCCCCATTCCCCTACCCCACCTTCAACCTCTCTGCCCTCATTATACATAAAAGCTTTCTTTCCATTTTTGCTTTGTTTCTCGTTGTTTTACTTTCCCCTTCTTTAGTTCCTCCCTTCTTGTTCCACTTCCATTTGAACATTTTGTTCTTATTTCACAATATATATTATACATTTTAGTCTGTTTACTCTTTGGGTTTCTCACACCAAAGAAACAATGTGATACTTACACATGTGTGTCCAATTTACTTCACTTAAGATTATAGTGTCAAGGTGCATCCGTTGACCTAGAAATGTCCAAGTTTATCCCAATTTAGGGAAGAGTTGTACTCTATTGTATTAAAAAAACCTCACGTCTTCTTTATCTATTTACCAGTTGATGGGTATTTGGGATGTTTCCATGACTTGGCTATTACAAACTATGCTGCTATAAACATGGGTGTTGCATGTGGCACAGGGCTTGAGACTCCATAGGGAGAACAGTGGAGGATGAAGAAATGAAGACAAGAGACATAATGCAGAAAGCTGAGGTCAAGTGGAGACCCCTCTCCTGATGAGATAAGGGAACTACCCAGTGACTGCAGTGCATTTATTTATACAATCAGCAGAACGCTGATGTGAGATGGAGCCCCTCTCCTGATACAAGACAAGACCGCCCAACTGCAGCACATTTACTTTTACATTACATAGAAGGATGCTTACAGGGAATTTAAGGGGAGGGTAAACTCAGGCTCCCAACACATGGGAGGGCATAAAACTATGTGGTATGATACTTTTAATTCTTTCAGGAAAATAACAAGAAGGGAAATGACTGGGTCAAATGGAACCTCTAGGATTTTACTATTCTAAAATTCTGAAGAGTAGAAATCCAAAATCAAGACACAAGCAAGTCACTTCTGCGGCTTCTCTCTTTGGCTTGTACACAGTTGTTTTCTCAGGCTGTCATCAAGAACTTTTTCCACATGTATTCCCAAGACACATTCCTTGTGTGTCTCCTTTTCTAATCTGTTAGTCACATTTGGGATTAGTATCCCATTTATGATCTAGGTTATACGCCTTGTTGAAACATGATGCTTATTTTATTTTTCAGATATCTTCCCAGGTCATGTATGTCACCAAATATTCTGATATAAATTTGTTCATAATAGCTTGCTATAATGTTTTAATAAGAGTAGCATTTTTGTTGTATGTGCTTTTTCAACCCTAATATTGTGCATCTGTGCCATAACCCTTACTTTTTTATTCCTTGATTACTTTTACTAGTGATTTGTAAATTTTATCTTTCTTTCTGTGAAACTCTTGCTTGTGTTAGCTGTTTGTTTCATATTTCACTAAACTTTACTTTTTATTCTTATTTTTAATATCAATTTTCTTTCTCTTTTTTCCTAAATTGTTGAGGTATATCTGTCTCATCACTAATTTCCAGCCTTTCTTCCTCTAAATTTAACTAAAAATATTAATTTCTCTCTACATACTGCTTTAGTTAAATACAAATTTTGTTATTATTCATTATTGTTTTTTATTTCCAAACAGTTCAAGATTTTAATTTTTAATTTTCCCCTTTATTTTCTGATTATTGAAAGATATGGCATATTTACAGTTACCTTCTGATATTTAAATGAATTGTATCATGATCAGAGGTAATTTCTTGTATAGGACAAACCATTTAAGTTCCAAAATTAATCAGTATTTTTACTGTCTATTTGAAAAATACCTTAAAACACTTTAAGCCAATTCCAAACTGATCAAACCACTTATGTCATCATTCTGTTTTCAAGTTTATCTTTACTTGCTCTACAAAACACCATAAATATTATTATTTCAATAATTTGGCTTTTCAAATTTTCCATTCCAGATTACTTTTATTCTGCCTGAAAGATATCTTTATTTTTTTGAGTAACAATCTATAGTTTGTTGTTTATTTTTGTCTCTCCCTGAGTTTTTTCTGTTCTATACTTTCAACATAATGTTTGAGGGATTTATGTTTTTTAAACCTTGCTTGGAGTTAATTAGATTCCTGTATACATGCACTGGTTTTACGCTTTAAATTTAAGATGTATCCCAAAAATCTAGTTAAAAGGCAAGGATTTTGGAAGATGACTGGATTATGGGATAACTATTTTCATCAATGTGGTTAGTCTGTTGAGTTTATAGTTGGATGAGGTGCTCAGATTTTACATAATTTAGAAGTGATGAATCACTGGAGGTATGACCTAGAAGGGTGTATATTTGACTTCAACTCTTCCCCTCTGTCTCTGTGCCTCCTGGGCATTGTGATGTGGGCAGCTTTCCTTCACAATATCTCCTAGCATGACACTTCGGTCTGTGAGCCAGATGATTTAAACTAAATCGAGCTACAATAAACTCCATTAAATTGAAAGTATCACGTATTTTGTCCCAGTAACCAAAAAGCTCACTAATACAATTGGAGTCTTAATAATAACCTTGATCAATTTGGGCTGCTAGAACAAAGTATTAGGAAATTGTGATTTATAAATCATAGAAGGTTATTTCTCACCACTTTTCAGGCTGAAAGTCTGAAACAAATGTGGCACTGGCATCTTCTTTTGGAAAGGGGCCTCTACTGAGTTCCAGGCTTTGACTTCTCATTTAAACCTCATATAGTAGAAAGAGGATAAGAGAGCTCTCTGTAGTATCTTTTATATGAGCATTAATGTGATTCATAAATGTTCTACACTCATAAACTAAATTACATCCCTGAAAACTTTATGTCCTAATACTATCCTTTGGAAAGTTAAAATTTCAAAATACATATTTGAGAGCACACAAAAATCAAGCCTTTAAAAATTTTTACAAATCACTTAACAATTATATCTTCATGTATGTTCTCTCGTGCACTAATTCTTTTGGATCTCCAGTTAAAGTTATGTTAGATCCTACTCTATCCTACAAATCTATTGACATCCCCTTCTCTATTTTCCAACACTTATCTCTTTGGGCTATATTCTGTATATTTTCTATAGTTCTATATAATAGTCCACTAAATATTTAATTCTGTACAGTCTATTGTAAAACTATCCATTAAGTTTCAAATTTTAATTATAATATATTCTTTTTCTACAAGTTCTCTATGGTGTATTTTCACTTCTGCCTATTATTTACTCAAGTTTTAAATATTCTTATTAATATTTTGAAATAAATTACATATGCTTAGTATATAGTCTGAGTCTGGTAGGCCAAAAGATAAAGATTTGTGCTTCATATTCCATTTTTATCATTTATACTAGTTCTCACTCATGTTTAGGAGCTCAATTTTTAAAATAAATTTTCACTATCAATAGGAATTATCTTGGGCTGGGAATAAAATGAATGCCTTCAAAAATGGATTTTAGTTTTACTTTGTGAGCTGTGTGGAAGAATCACCAAACTGGATTTGTTTTAAACAAAATTTCTGCCTTAAACTTTTTTGATGCGCAACTTAAGAAGCAACTCATGATTGTAAAATCTCATGTGGAGACATTCAAGGCAGGTAGTAACATTTTCTCTGCTTTCCCCTAGACGGGCAATACAGTTATTTCTAGTTAAACTTTAAACTATGGTATCAATTTTTGGAGTACAAGTTTTATGAAAGTGTCTCAGGTTAGATTATTCACTATAGGTTAACTGTAAGCTTTGTCTCTTATTCCTTGAACCTTGAGAATGTGAAAAGCAAAGTTTAAGTTTGTGTAATGAATCATCCTAAATTAAAAGCTGATTTTAGAGAACTTCATAGCTCTTTTGAATCTTTGCCTTTCATTTTGTTACTGGATAATTGTTCTTCAGGTTACACATAAATTTTAAATAGATATATTACTATTTGCCTCTCACCTTTTGTTTTTAATTGTCTGTCTGAAACCTGATCTATGAGTTTACAACATAAAAAAATAATTTCACCCTCCATGCTAATACTCAAATCTGGTGAGAAAATAGTGATATAGATTCTCTCATGTGTTATATTGGTGACAGTGAATGTAGATATAATCTTCATAGATAATAAAACATGTGAAAACATAAATGTTATACACCTGTTCAAATAATTACAATTATAGCTTGAGATACAATCAGCAATGATGGAAATCAAAGTTAAATTTCTAGTAGGATTGACAAAAATTACCCATACATGAAATCAGCAAAATATAGTACAGAAATTGTAAAATAAAACATGGTTCACCCATGTATCACAACATGATAAAGCAATTATAATTTTTATTTAGAAACATATTTGACTATAAGTGAAAGTGTTCAATATATATTAGGTTAAAAATATGGACACACAATTGTACACAAAATGTAATTTTATCTATATACTACAGTACTGAGATAAAGTAATCACTTGATAGTTTGTTTTTGTTGTGAAAGTGTAGGTGCATTTAGTGAACTTTTACAAAGCTTTCTACATCTTCAATGTGCTTTATACAATTATCTTTAGAAAAAAGTGATTTTTTGTTCTAAAGAGAAGTCTTAGATAATGATACAACTTTAAACTTGGTACTCTGAAAAATTGACCTTTCCTAATGTTTCAATAACACATTTTATTTTGCCAGTGTTTAATGATTTAAAATGTTCTTTATGTAAAAGGCAGCACTTTTAATAAATTATTTGAAAAATTATACTTGATTAAAAGTGATTAAGAAGCAGCCTGAAAAATGGTCAGTCTGGCATTTTCAGACATTTTAATAAGCAAAACACATTTACTACAAAGGTGATCTCATTGATTATGCAAAAGTGTAATTACCAAGAGTTTTGAATTAAAACCAACTTGACCTTAAAAAATACTGTCTTTTCTAGGTTTCAGTAAACATTAGTCACATTTACACTCTTCTCTCTGTGTCTCTCTCTGTGTCTCTCTCTATGTCTCTCTCTGTGTCTCTCTCTGTCTCTGTCTCTCTCTCTGTCTCTCCCTCTCTCCCTCTTGCTCATAAGTCTTTTTAAAAGCAAACGCCAATCTTTGAAATAAAAATTTCCACAACAGGGCTTCAAAAATTGATAAACATTGATGAATCTGCCACATATTTCAAATTAAATTTGGAAAGCATTTGAATATAGTATATGCAAAACTTGTAATGGAAAATAACAGAAGGTAAACAGATCTGATCTATGCAGAGAACTGTTTTTGATGATGGCTAAGGTCTGTGATAGTAGGTCACAAGAAGCGCAAGGCAGATGAGTGCCAGAAATAGTAGTGTAGTGCAAAATGCAAGAAGAAATGAGATAGAATTTTAAAAAATAATCAGAGGTTAAACTAATTCTACGTATTTTCTGTTCAGAAATTTATCTTTCTGTCATAACTTTATGGGAGATATATTTCCTTCATGGTTCTTTAAATTCAATCACATGCTTTTCTTACAAATGTCACCTACATGAAGACACAGACTGTGTTGTTCACTGTGCTATCCAGGATTGAAATCCAGTCTCTAAACACTCCTAAAATCTACTTGACTTCATAGGCTTTCATTGATGGAACCTAGAATGCTCATGACATAACAATTTTAAATATCTTGTGCCAGTCACCACTGGTTTATCTGCCATGACTAATGCATTGAAGGACACAGAGCAGGGATGTGGATGTGATAATTTCTTTGCAGTTTTGCTGTTGTAGTTTTTCAGAGGATATATATATATATATATATATATATATATATATATAATTTTATTAGTAAATATTTGCATTTAATGCACTTTAAAATCATCTTGGGGATTAGCTACATGTATATATTACAACTGGATATTTTTCCTTCCTTCTCATACTTTTTTTTCAGTTCCCTTATCCACTTTTTCCTGTTTATTGATATTATTTGTCTCAGCTCATGTTATAGCATATAGTGTTTGCATTATTGGATTTGTTAGGTTCTTTTACATGGCAGATCCTGTTTCTCCTTCCTCTCCTCAATTCTCATTCTTCTTTCCTTGGACCACTTCCCCATTGTTAGAGATTCATTTTCTTGTCCCTTTCAATCCATCATTTTTTTCGTTTTTGTCTTTTGCCACATTCTAGTAAGAGACACCTACAGTATTTAAGCTTGTGTGCCTGGTTTATTTCACTAAACATATTTTCCAGGTTCATCCATCTTCTTAAAAATGTTTAAAAGCTGTCACTCTTTATAGCTGAGCAGTATTTCATTACGTATAGATCCCATATTCTGTTAATTCTATGATCTGAAGATGGATATATAGGCTGATACCATGACTTAGCTATCATGAATTATAGTAGTATAAACATAGGTATGCATGTATCATTATAGTGTGATGATTTAAGCTCTTTGGGGAAGACGCCTAGCAGGGAAATACCTGGGCATAGGGAATTTCCAATTTCATTACTTTGAGAAATCTCCATACTGCTTTCCATAAAGACCATATCAAAATGCATTCCCACCAGTTCCTTTTTTCATCACGGCAATGCCAGTATTTGTTATTTATCTATTTTTTTAAATTTTTCCAATAATCTGTTTTGTTTTGTTTTTTCACTCTAATGTAGAAAGGATTGGTATACATATAGAGGCTTACATATGCCTAGAACTTCTCTTAAGCAGTTTACAAGAAGTAATTATATTATGTTGATAAAAAGAACAGCTACTTTGAAGACAAACAGACATTATGTTATCCAGATTCTGTATCATCATGCTGTGAAATCCAATAATGCTTCTATTAATTGTTCAGAGCTGTTTTAGCCTGTTTTGTATTGTTTAATTTCAACATACATGAAGGAATGGACAGCTATTTTGAAGAGAACAAGAGACATTATGGCAGCCATTTTTAATTTTCATATTGTCTGGTTTTGAAAGCCTGCAATGACTTCATTACTCTGTTCTGATCAGTTCTGTACTATTTTGTTTTGGGTGAATTCATTGTGTGTTAAGATATAGACCAACATTTAGAAGAAAACAGGATACATTATGGTAGCCACTGTAGATCTCCTGTTGTCTTGTTTTGAAATATGTCACTTACATTGTTTTCTTCACATCAGCTTTGTTCTGTTTTGTTATGTTTAGTTTTAACCCCTTTTTAAAAAATAAAATAAAATTTTAAAAAATATAATAGTAAATCAATAATGACTTCTATAATACATTTTGTTACTTTTTAAATAGCTATGCATGCCATGAAATATGATAAAATCAGACAAAAAAAAGAATAAAACCAAGCTATATACAACAGTGAAAACAATACAGGGTTTCTAAACAAGGTATAGATTAACAATGGTCATTGCCTTCTCCCTCTAACCATCTCCTCCTGTTTCACCTATTGTGCATTTTGGATATCACTAAACCCTTTAGGTTTTTATACTAGGGAGACAAAATAATGTTTACCCACATGACTCTGAACCATTTCACCCATGAGCATGATCTCAAGTTGTATCCATTTTTCTACAAAAGCCATGAGATTGTCTTTCTTTTTAGCTCAGTAGCTTTCCATTGTATAGAAATGCCATATCTTTCTTATACATTCTCCAGTTGATGTGAAAAATACACCTACTTTATTTTTCTGATTCCCTATCACATAGAGCAATGTTTTTTCTCCTTTGACTTTTAGTTCATGATTTCTTTTTTAATCAAATGTGTTCCTTGAATAAAGCATATTGATTGATCTTGTGTCTTGATCCACTCTGCCTATATTTGTTTTTATTGGAGAATTGAGGCCATCTACATTAATGGTTATGGCCAACAAGCACTGCCTCCTCTCTGCAATGCTACTTTCCTGCCATTGGCTGCCTACTTTTCCTCTCCATTCTATTGTCTGCCCACATTGGTGATTTCCCTCTGCCACTGTTCCTGGAACCATTGTCTCTTTTATCTGTCTCTAGAATGTTCTTCAGTATTCTTTTTAAGGTAACATTGGTGGTCATGCATTCCTTCAGTTGTTATATATCATGGAAGTATCTTGTTACAGCTTTAATTTTGAGAGATAGTTATGCAGGATATATTAATCTGGGATGGAAGCTGTTTTCTTTCAGGACTTGAAGTACTTCTAATTTCTTCTTGACTTGCTGGTTTGTGTTGAGAAGTTTCTCATGTTTCTGATGGGTTTTACTTTATAGATGATCTGTTTCTTTTCTCTAACAGCTTTTAATATTCTGTTCTTATATTGAGTTTCTGGAATCTTGATTATTATATATCTGGATGTAGATTTATTTTGGTTATGGCTAGCTGGAGTTGTGTATGCCTCACTTAACTGTATATCATGTCCTTTACCCATGTTTGTGAAGTTTTCTGCTATTACTTCTGTAAATAGGATTTTAATGTCATTTGTGCTGACCCTTGCTTTTTCACTAATACCTATTATTCTTAAATTATTTTGCTTTGTATCATCTTGCAGGCATTGTATTGTTATTTCCTGGTTTTTTGTTATTTTACGGAGATATTTCCTTTAGTGATTGCAAGCTGCACACCTGTCTTCAAGGTCTGAATTTCTACAGTTTCTTTCAAGTGGTTTTGCCAGGTTTCAATGGACTTTTTATCTTCCTGGATATCTCTTTGAATCTGTTTCATGCATTCTAAATCTCTCTTGTATTATGTATTCATGGTTTCCCTCATTTTCCTATGCCCCTCTATTTTTTATCTTAGTCTTCTTTAGAGATACTTAGCAATTCTTTTATTTTTTTTCCTTTTTTTCTTTTACTACAGACAGTATTTCTGTTCTAATTTATTTCATAGCCTCAAGAAGTTGTCTCTTTACTTCAGTTGCCATAATTTCAGAGTCTTCAGGTGTGTGTCTAATCCTATATTTCTGTTAAGCATATTCTTGTATATTATCTATAGAGATGATTAGGATTCATATAGCTTCTGAACTGGCCTTTTTCATGGAAATACCTTGCTTCTCTGTATATTTTGAAGAATTTTTTTGCTGAGTAAGTTAATCAGGCTTGGAAGTTATTTGCTCTAAAGGCTTCAAATACTTTACTCCAAAATATTTTGGCTTTGAGTTTCTGGTGCAATATAAATTGGTTAACCTTCATATATTAATTTTTTCTCTGGATGCCTTTAAAATTATTGTTTTTGGCTGAATATCTGTGAATTTCATGAAGATATGCCTTCATGAGCTACTTTCTCCATAATTGTTTGGTGTTATTTAAGTATCACTTACCTGTACTTTAAAATCTTTACTTATATTTTGGAAATTTTCTTTGATGATTTCCACAAGCATGTTGGTTAATTCATCTGTGCAATCTTATACCTTTTCTATATCTCCAATTATCTTCAGACTGGTATTTTGTTGTCATCTAGTAGCTGCTAGATAGTCTTCTTATGTTCTGTTTTCTTTCTGTCTTCTTTGAGCTCTTTATCAAAATTCACTATTTGTTCCTCAATATCACACACTACGTTCATACCACTTATTTCAATATTTCTGAAATCATTTTTAGTATTTCATGTCCTTGTTGAATCGTCATTCAAATCGTTATGTTTTGGTTTTCTTGTCCCATTTTTTACCTGTTTCTCTGAAATTCACCTTGCAGATATTTATTATGTTTGCTATAAAATTGCAGTTCATCTTGTCTTCAAATTCACCTATTTTCATCTGTTCTAAGAATATTTCATAGAATGCTGCTATCTGGTATATGATTTCTTCTCCTTTTGTGATCCCTTGCTCTGCTTGGGGAAGTTGGGAATTTTGAAAGTCTTCTATTTACTTATTTCCCCATTCTTTTATTTGTAACTATATATAAGTATACATTTATATAATATATGTTCATGTATTTATGTGTATTTAATTTTAGGTATCTCCTTTTCTCCTCCCTTCTCTAATATACAACTATAGGTTGCATAAATCCCAGCAGCATAAGCACCTGCCTTGCAAGTGCATGGCCATGAGTTTGATCCCCAGTACCACCAAAAAATAATTACTACTTCTCTTTTTGCTTCAGTTGATTTGCATTCTGTCCCTATGGATTGCTGCCAGAATGATTCAGTTTATAACATCACCCACAGATTCAATGCTACATTGATATATGATATTCCTTGCAGTTGCCCCCAACCACAATTTTGTCTGTTGTCTAGAGGAGGAAGATAACCTAGTTGCCTATTAAATCAGAGCCAATGAAAGCACAGATGTACAAGATTAACATTATATACACTTAAAACCATAAAAGAACATAATCCCATATTACTAAATAACTCAAGAAATGTACAAGCATTCAAACCAGTGAGATGCCCAATGTGAACACTGATTAGATATTCCAATGAACCAGTGCATATGTGATTCTCAAGTAGCTTCTTTGCCACAGAGTCTTGAGTCTTCACATTCCAGTTATTCCTATAGTCCTTCTGCTGTAAATCTGGGGTTAACTCAGACTTGAGACCTCTTTCTGTCAAGATGCAGTTATTCTTGCAGAGTCTGGTGAAGTCTAGGTTCTTGGCTTAAGCACTCTGGCTGTCCCTCTCCCTGAGTGTGATGGTGTGTTTGCAAAAAAATTTCATTGGCATTCAATTATCCACTAAATCAAGATTGTTCCTATGCAATAAATTCAACTACAACAATAACATACTAATCCACTGCAGTGGCATCTATCAGGGCTAATTGAGAAATAACATATCATAAGATGCTTTCTTTGTGGCCCTTTATTCTAGAGAAAAATCCACAGATAAAATACGAGCATTATAATAACTCAAGTCTTGACTCCGAGTTAATGTGCACTAAATGTGTGGGCTATATATCCCAACTGTTGAAACACAGCATTCAGTAGTAACTTTATAAAATTGACTATCTTAAGCCCAGAGGGTTGGGGGATCAGGTAATACCAGGGTTAAAAAGAGAAGAGA
The DNA here is from genome assembly GCA_004027295.1 of Dolichotis patagonum. NCBI lineage: Eukaryota > Metazoa > Chordata > Mammalia > Rodentia > Caviidae > Dolichotis > Dolichotis patagonum. The sequence goes on from PVJX010009577.1 coordinate 22,197, forward strand.
ATTGGGAAAAATATATCTTTCTCTCTCGTTGTCTCCTGGTTGCTCAGAATCCCAAGTGCTAGAATCACAGGCATGTACCATCATGACCCATTTTCCGTATTCTGTTAACCAGAATTTGCCTTTATAGCAAGACATTAAGATGATTTTGATGAAGAAAATAGTTTAAGAAGTACTGATCCATTATGTACTGATTGTCTATATTTAGACAAATCCCTGTAGATGTGTCTTCCTACAGAAATTATATGTATCAGTGGCATACCGAGGAACAGAGTATACATATTTGGTAGGACAAAAAGCACATTCATGATTATAACAAGGTAATTTCTTCCACCTCAGTAGTTTATATAAGATTCTCAGTCAATGCATTAAGAAAGTACATGTTAAATGTTTTGTTTTGTTTTGCTATTTTGTTGAATGTTTTTGAAGCACTTGTTACCAGGGGAGATTGAATTTATGTTTTGTTGTTTCAAGTATCTCTTACAATTAAAGTAAAAATTCTTAAAATGTAAATTTTCCCCTGCAGTACAACACAACTTTAAGTTAGAATTAGAGACCACCTAGTCTAAATATCTAATAAAGACTATCAAGATTGTCTAGTTTAACCATCTAATCTCAGAGAAATTGAACTGAGTAAAGTCCAGAAAAACAAACAGTAATTATTTCCAGGCCCTAAAACAATGAAGTGACATATCAACTGACTAGATCTTGATTCTCCTTAGTGATAATCAAGTGAATTTTTTTACACATAACAAGATTTAGGAAATATTTTAGCAATTTAAGCCAGTAGAAGTGTCCAATGTATTTACTTCAGTGCCATTTATATTCATATATGATGGTATTGGCATAGGAATATGACTTCAGAAATTCATGGAAACGTATGATTTTCCAAAATCTTCACATAAAAGATAAAAATAGGAAATGATATAGCAAACTCATTGCAATGTGATTATTTATTTATTTAGCTTTAATATCGGGAATCAAACTCACGACTTCACAATTGACAGGCAGGTGCTGTGCCACTGAGCTATATCCCTGATGTTATGTGATTTTATAATAGAACGCCCTCTGTAGGCATAAAATATATTCACTATGTCATCAAAAACTGATTTCCAGATTATCTTTTAGGATAATAAAATGAACCACTTAGTTTAATAGATCAGTACATTTTCTGGGTGATATTTATTTTCTTCATTTGACAACTGACTGGTCATATTTGTTCTCTTCTCCATAGCATGCACTAGAAATTATCTTAAATAGTAAATGGCCCACCAGATGTTCAGCTAACCCAGCTGTCACAAATCTGTTGCTGTCTCCATAAATATGTTAGTCTATTGGTGGCAACACTTTGCTGATGATTACTATTTTATAATAACAAAAAACTTCACACATCTTTTATTGTGATAGTCTTACTTTTCTCATCCAAATTATGGCAAGGTCTTTGTTTGTGATTCAGAATTTCCTGAGCATGTCCTATTGATTCTCATCCTCTAAAAATAGAAACAAGTCTGTTATCTACATTTAGTAATTTTGAAGTTTACAAATATGATCTGTGTGAACCTCAAAATAAGAAATTACACTAGTTAATAAAGGTCTGATGTTATTCTTCTCCAAATGTGACTATTATTGACCTACTCTGAGTTGCTAAGTAAATTGAACCATTGCCTTGTAGCTGTGTTTTTCAGTCTACAGTGTATACAAGAGGACTCAATTCACCATCCCATTTAACAAAACTTGTGGAACATAGTACATGATTATACAAATTTCCTAAGGCACTGATTATGTCATGGTAATAACATTTTTTGGAAATATAAGATATACAAAGCTACCAGCAGAGCTCTAATGATATATATTATCATACTATTTATTATATAGCACTTTATACTATTCAAAAGGGTTTCAGCAAGAAGATATTTATTTAGTATCTCCTATGCATGAGGCTGTGCTAAATGCTCAAACTATATAGATATTCAGATAGTTTCTTGCTTTATGGGTCTTTTAGGTGGGCCAATAAATAAAATTTCCCTTTCCTATAAAAGTTCTGAATGAACTGAAATGTAGAACATAATGGTAAGTGTCTGTGGCCCCCAAGCCTC
>PVJX010009577.1:24389-60728 GCA_004027295.1 Dolichotis patagonum
TCTCTCTCTCTCTCTCTCTCTCTCTCTCTCTCTCTCTCTCTCTCTCTCTCTCTCTCCCTTGCCCACTCACCCTTGCTGTTTTCTGTGGAAATGAACGGCAGCCCTGCCATGCCACCCTGCCTTGGAGCCAACTGAGTATGGACTGAAAACTCCAAGAACTGTAAGAAATAAACCTTTCCTTCCCTAAATTTGAGGGTTAGGTATTTCATCTCAGTGATGAGTGGGATAACTAAGACAATAACATAGATATACAAATATGAAATTTATTGCTCAAAAAATTAATATTAAAGATGATGATATACCTAACGATATAGGATTTTATTAATCTAAGCTCCAGAATCACATCTGTAAACACTTAGCCAAATTGAACCTGGAAAAACAGAACCAGCCCATGTTGGGTATAAAGTAGAAGACATTCTAAATGCAGGCAGCTATTCCCAAGAAGGCAGAGGAGAGGAAAGTGTTCTATGAGTGAGGCATGTTTAATTTCTCTATGCAAAGTCTCTAATCAAGTAATGTACTGTTCTATCATTGTAGGTTTAAAATTAATGAAGAATAGATCAAGGTCTGAAATGTTCTACTAATGGACAAACTTCTACTTGGAAGGAAATATCACAACTGGAGAAGAAAAATGCTCCTATCCCAACACCTGTGCTCCAGGACCTCATCCCATTAACAGTCCCAACACCTATGCTCCAGGACCTCATCTCATTAACAGTCCCATCAACTTTGAACAGTAAATAGAAAGTTATTATTTTTATATGCATTGTGTTAGATGAAGTTGAAATCTAAAAATGTCACACAGCTATGTTGAAGCTAGTATAAAGTAACACCTCTGTATTTTTGTAAATTACCTTTTGTAAAATACCTTATAATGGTAAAAAATACCTTTGTATTTTTTAGATTTTTTTATTAGTATATGTTTGCAGTATATACAACAATGTTAGGATTCATTGTGGGGAGTTGGTACATACCTATATAATACATGTTAATTCTTTTTATTTCTCCTTCCCCTCCCTTCCTTCCTCTTTCTCTGCCTCCTTTGAGTGAATATGGATTTTCTTACCAAATGAATTGAATGACATATTTTTGTACAGAATGTCACAATTTTTTGCAAGAGAAATATCGCCTTTGATTCCAAGTGGTTTTGTGATTAACACTGTGACAAGAGCATGTACTATCTTGTGCATAGGTGGAATTATTTGCACATTTGAAACTTCTTCTTTTTAAAAGTTAAAAATAAAAGACTTTAAACAAGAAAATAGAAAAAAAGATAATCTTAAAAATCTGATGTCACCACAGTAATATTTTACAGGGAAAGCAAACAAAGAAAAAAGGTAAAGCAAACAGATAAGGGAGACAAAGTAAAGCTAGGCAGTAATACGATGCACCAGAGAAAAAACAAAGCTTAGCTCAGCTTAGTTCTGCTTCTATTATAGTCATAAACACATTGAACCACTGAACATTTCATCTATATATATATATAATATACACATATATGTATATGTATATATATGTACATATATATACATATATATACATATATATGGTTACCTATGTAAATGTTGCTATATATTTAAAGTATTATGTAAATGTATATATAAAAAGTCATCTACATTTTTCAGATAGTCAAATTGAGTATTATTTAGATCAAGTTACACTTGTTTGCGTATATTCTCTAGCATGCGATAGTATTCATCTTTGAACATAAGACATCTGACTCCAGAGCTATATTCTTACCCATGCATTCTACTAGTCTGTGAGCTAAAAGTGTAAACTGAATTACTTGTATATGCAGCGCATTCCAAAAAAAAGAATATAAAATTCATCTAAGGTATGTTTCTTATGTTTAAGTACAGTATTAAAAAGGGTTAATAATGTTTATGGTACTTAAGAAAACATAAATGAACATATCAACAAGTACATGAGATGAGTTGGAATAAAAAAGGATGACAAGAGAGAGTTAATCTGAAAAGCAGTCTAACAAATCTAAACTTTTTAAAGATGTGATAAACTGTCCTTAAAGAAAATGATTTCCAGTCATGGGAGGGATTTTCTATATACCTAGTGGAATGACTTGGGTTGATTTAAATGACATGTAAGCCCGCTCAACCCTGAGATTCCATGACTTAGTTTATTTTGAATGGCCATCCTATGCCTATATTTGTGAGAAGGTAACCACTTCACAAAAATGGAAACAAAACATATCCTCCAGGATCCCACAGTGTAGTGGGGCATGTGGGATGAACTTGGAAGTGTAGAGGACAATGTAGTGAATGCATCTCTAGCATGGAAATAAGGAAGATCCGTACTTAACCAAGTTGTAGAGAAGCAGTTAAGGAAAATAGAAAATACTTCCTAGACCTGATAGCAAACTAGGTCTTGAGGAAAGAGTAAAATTTAGTGGTTTTCCTTTAGCTGCTGCAATGTAACAAACTACCCCCAAAACTTAAGACAGTGAATACTTTATCTGTAACTGTTGCCGACAATAAAATGATATTGCTCTTGTCAGACCCAGATAAAATTAGAGCTGGGAAATAATGAGAATGGATAATCTATGCATATTTACCTGAAAAAAGTAATTTCTAAAGGATTTTCAAAAGCTCTAGAAGAAATTCCTTCCCATCTTTCAAGTACCCCATACAGTGCTGACCTCAAATATGCACACAGATTTCTGTAACAATGTTTATCTGTACCATTCTTTAAGACTTTAGCAATTCAGACAAGATGTTGTCAACAAAACATCAGTCCAGCAATAGCACCTCCAACAATGAGCTGACACCAACTATAGCTTCAAGACCAATGAATTTTGAATCCAAGAATTTTATGTAAATTTCTGCTTTTTTCCTTTAACAATATCCCCTTTTCTGTCTCTTAGAGCATGTTTATACCATATTTTGAAATGGATGCTCCCATTATAATGCTCCTAATGAATGTTTCTCTGTACTTAGACTGACATATTGCATAATTTTGTGGGTCAGACATTCAGCCAGGACTAAGTTGAGCAAGTCCTCTGTTCTTTTCTTGATATGTCTCAATTGTACTCATCAACTGGGCCTGGCCAAAACATCCAGTATATTTTCAATAACATGCCTGATACTTTGGAAAAGATGAATACAAAGACTTGAATCACCTAGATACCTCCTCTTCCTCATGCAAGCTCAGGGATTATGCTGCAAAACCTTCAGCATAATAAGTGGATTCTTATTTGGTAGTTCAGACCTCTAAAAGCAGTTCTCTGTATTATTAAACTTGAGGCCACAAGATTTATAACACCCTTAGAAGTTAAGCAGCATTGCTTTCAATGCAATCTACGAGTTTCACAGAGATCAACATGGAAGGAACAGAAGTATTTAAATACTTCAGAGGTATGATTTAATGGAAATCATCATGGAGTCTGGTTACCTCATCAAGCTGGAGCATTTGAGAGATCAGGAGAAAGCAGCATTTAGCTACAGGTAATATCACACACAAAGGCATCAAGTTATATAAGAATAAATTCAGCCAGGCATGGTGGTGCACATTTGTAATCCCACAACTCAGGAGGCTGAGGCAGAAGGATTGCTAAGAGTTTGATGGTAGTCTAGGCTACATAGTGTTTTCAAGATGCTGTTTCAAAACACCAATAAATAGTAAATATGTAACTAAACAAATTCAGTCAATCATGGTGGCATATATTTGTCATCCTATCATTCTGGAACACTGAGGCAGGAAGATGGCAAATCCAATTCCATCTTGAGCAATTTAAAAACAATTTTGGTTCAAAATTGAAAGAATAAAAGGATTGGGTAATGTAGCTTAGTATGGAAGCCTTGGGTTCAGTCCCCAGCACTTCAAAATAAATAGGTAAATAAATAATTAAATTTAAAAGTAAGTAAAAAGAAACTCCTTGAAACTGAAAACAATTAGATAACACAATCATGGAAATGATTTCTGCAAGAAATATAAAATTGCATCAATATAAATAAAATATTTATCAAACAGTGGATAATCATATAATAGCATGAGTTAATATAAGCATTTACAGATACAATCAGATATTGTATAAACAAGTCCTGAATAATAACAAATCTCTAGATCTAATCAAGTATCTGGATCTAATTACCATTTTATAAGAAATATAGCAAACAAAAAGAACTTGTTAAACTTCAATATGGAAATGCAATTGGCAAAATCTATATTATGGGGAGACTACAAAACAAATGAGTGTGACAGGTTTGCTTCAACATTCACAAAGAGCTGGAGAGGTAATTGACAAGTTAAAAACACTTAAGAGATAGTACAACTAAACACAATGTGCAGAATTTATTTGGATCATATTTCAAATATGGTAGGCAAAATAGTTCAGATTTATGAGACAATTGGATATCTGCACAATTACAAGACATTTGATGCCATAAAGGCAATTATTATTCATGTTATAGGTAAACTAATTTTATGATGATGATTTTGAAAAGAGGTCCATTCTTTTAGAGACACATAGTTGCAGATAGAGGGGGGTAATGGATATGAGCATTAATGAAGTATGAAGTATCATGGATATATTATTATTGGGTCTGGATATTGGCTAATAGGCTTTTTTTGGCTAATAGGCTTTTGCTGTGCTATTCCAAAATATTTAATGCATCTATCATTTTTCTCATCAATATTTTCTATTGAGAGACCAACTCACTTTGATAGTATCAGATGAGGAAAATGAAAACAAAGTAATATAATAAATTTTAAGAGAGTTCCTGTTATATCCCATAATGTCTTCCTTAATATTAAATCAATAGTTTAAAAGTATTTTTATGTTCTTATTTCAATCACAAACTAAAGATGATATCAGTATATCTTCTAGGTATTCCAGCAATGATTTTAATCCTAGGTTTCTCATTAACAAATTGCACTATCTTGACAAATTCTTTAATCTCGATAATCCTCAGTTTCCTCATCTGTGAAACGAGATTAAGAATCAAAGTATTCATATGTCATTAGTCATTGAAAAAATTCAATGATATAATCTGATATGCTATGTTAAGCTTATTTGTAGTAGAGTACACACTGGAAAATAATAAGGGGGTAAATATGCTATGGAAATTTGGAATGGGTACTATTGGAAGAAGAGCTTTGAAAGCCTAAACAATGAATTTAGAATGGCTGTATTTCATGAATTTCAAACATATTAATAACTTGAGTATAAGAACATTTTGCCTAAGAAAATTGATTTAACCTCTCTGCACATAGTATGGACCAGAAGGACAAAATGAGATAGAGAGAAACCACTTAATTGTTGCAGGTTTATACTAATGCCCACACAAGGATAGTGGCTATAGAAATAGGAAAGGGGATATCCACACATTACTGTGAAGAGGTACCAAAATTGTGGATAGCAAGGTGTTCATTTGAATCCTGGCTACTTTTTATTAAGAAACATTATCGTCAAACCACTCACCTCAGATATGTAAAGAGTTTATATATGAAAAGACATAGAGACCAGTCATGGTGGTACAAGTTTATAATCCCAACACTGTGGAGGTTGAGGCAGGAGGATGACCAAGAGTTTGAAGCCAGCCAAGGCTACATAATGTGTTCAAGCTCAGCCTGAATTGCATAGCAAGACACTGTCTCAAAAAAATGAAATATAATACAATAAAATGACATGGAGGAGCTGTGGGTGTAGTCCAGTGGTACAGCTCTTATCCAGCATGTGTGGGGCCCATAGTAAACGCCAATCCCTAAAAAATAAAGGAAGAGGGAAAAAGTAGACTTGTTTTTGATATTTAAGACTGTCACATATTTATTCATTTTTAAGTTAATAAGTACATCAGAGGTTTATTGCAGTACTGAATAAACATATATCTATTGAGAACTGATTGCTTAACATACCAAAGTTGAAGAAAATGACCAAGTTTCCAGTTGATTCCTGAAAAATTTTTCTATCTGCGACTTTTAGCTTTATGCCCTGCCTGTAATCCTTCATTATGAACCAAAGAAATAGCTAAATAATTGCCTACAAAAGCAACTACAAGAAAATTAATGGCAACTTCAACTAATGTTATTCAACAAAATGCAATATCTTCCTTAGGATGAACTGAATTTTTTTCACACTATTAATCAGCTTTCATAATGCTAGATACAATACCTAATACTCACGATTTAAAGAAAACTATTTAACTTAGCTCACACTTTAGGACATTCAGTCCATGTTTGACAGGCTCAAAAGCAGGAAGGCAATGACAGAAGGGAATGATAAATCAAAGCTTCTCAGTTCATTACAGCCAGGAAATGCAACAATGGAATAATGCAAGAGAGAAAGAATCTAAGGACTATATCTAGTATCTAAGGTCATGCCTCCATGATCTACTATCTTAGTTACCTTTCTCATTGTTAAAACAAAATATCCAGCACCCAAAGTAAAAAGAAGAAAGTTTTATTTAGCTCACAATTTGTAGAAATTTCACTTCATAGTTTGGTGACTCCAGGGCAGGGTAGCATGACAGAGGGACATCACAGAGGAGAAGCAGATCATGGCAGGCAGAAGGCAGCAAGACAGCAAGAAACAAAGAAAGGCAGTGACCCTTTTTCAGTCCCAAATATTTTATCCAGGCTACACAACCTTAGGGAAGATAACACTCACACCCAGGGTGAGACAGCCTTAATCCTAGCATTGTACTATGAATCAATCCCAGCATCACATACTTGATCTCAACAGCACACACCCTAGATCTTTCCACCCCCCAAAAGTTGCACCTATGAGTTCATGAGGCTTTGAGGTGACATAGATACAAGCTATAACACCTACCAAACAAAACTGGGAGCATGCTTTAGTAATCTGCCAGATGTTATTCAAGATTAACTGTGGCAATCCATCTCTCTTCAACTTCACACCAAAACACATCACTATAAGCTACACTTAATCTCCAAATAAAGACATACCAAATTCATAATTCCATCTAGCATAATATGACTCTTCAGTAAACAACTGAAATATAGTAATCTTTGCAACAAAGTTTCAAGAGTTTCAGAATTTTTGAAAAGTTCAAGTCTCTTCTAAGACTTATGGCAAATGCTGGACATGGTGGCACATGCCTGTAATTCTAGCACTCATGAGGCTGAGGCAGGAGGATTGTTGTGAGTTTGAGACCAACCTGGGTTACAAAGTGAGCTCATGGCCAGCCTGAACTGCAGAGTGACACTCTGTCTCAAAAAGACAAAAAAAGTTATGTAATCTCAAGGAGCAATAGCATAGGGTAAACATTTCCATTCCAAAAGGACAATGGGAAAACAATTATGTTGAAGTAAGACCAAATCTTAACAAGGCAACAGTTAAGTTCAGTAGCTCAATATCTAGCATTCAGGGCACAGAATTGTGAAACATGAATTCCATGCTGTTGGTAGTAGCATCTCATATGTTCTCTCTCTTGAACTGACCCTACCCTTGGGCTAAATCTTTCCTCAATAGAAATTCTACATGCATGGTATCTCTGACTTCCTAGGTTCTCTACTGCAAATTTGACTTTTTTCCCACAGTTTATAATACTTTACTGTCAGGAGTTTCTTGCCTGACCTCTCAGACCTTTTGCTAACATTTGGAAGAAAATATCCCTGGATCACAATTCTTACAATGTGCCTGCCAGGAAAAATGGCTTCATGTGATGACATGAAAACATGCAGTCAGTGTGAGCAGTAACCACACCCTCTTGAGCCATACTTTCAAGTCTCCTTGTGGTTGAATGAGAAGCACAGTGAAGGACTTAAGAAACCAGTTCTTTAGGAGGCCTTTTTTGGGATACCATCCCAGGAATTCTCTCAATTGAAAGTTGATGCTTCTTTTATTTTATTGGAACAAAGTAAAACAAAATTTCATAACAAAATAATAGGAGAATAACTATAATTAATACATTGCATATTGTAATCTTTAAAGTAACTACTCAGAGTACAAGAAACAGGAATAAAAATTTTCCAAATGATACTGGCACAAAACTTTCTTTTCAATGAACTAAGACACATTAGTAGTATAATTAAGTCTTATTTTTCTTTTCCCTTTCTTGCTTTTCCCTTTCTCCCATCTTAGTTCATTTTTGTTTTTGAATAATTTTTTTCCATTTCACAGTGTCTATTGTGCATTTTAGACATTATTTACTCTTTCAATTTCTCACATCAGGGAGACAATGTGATGTCTACACATGTGATTCTGTGAAATTGGAAATCAGTGGCAAAAGAAACTGCAAAATCTCCATAAACACGTGGAAATTAAATAACACCTTCTTGAATAACTAATGTTTCACAGCTGAAATTACAGAATAAAATAACAATATCAACAATTAAATGAAAATGTAGACACAATATAACCGTACCTGTGAGAGGCAATGAAAGTAATTATGAGAAAAAAATTACAGAGATGAATTTTCACATCAGGAAAACAGAATAAGCACAAATAAACAACTTAATGTTACACTTCAAGTTTCTAGAAAAATAAGAGCAAGTCAAGACCAAAAAGAGAGGAATTTTAAAGACTGAAGCAAAATTTAATGCTTTTGAGGCTAAGAAATCAATACAACAAATCAATTAATCAAAGAATTGGTTCTTTGGAAAATTAAATAAAATTGATAAACCCTTAGCCAAGCAAAGGAAAGATTTAAATTCATGCAATAAGGAATGAAAAGGGTGAAATCACTATGGATCTTGTGGAAATTCAGAAGGTCATCCATGCCTACTTCAAAAATCTTTACTCTCATAGGTTTCAAAGCATAAAAAAATGGACATATTCCTAGATACATATGAATTACCAAAACTGAATCAAGAAGATAGAAAACTTCTGACTAACACAATAGCGGTTAATGAAATTGAAAATGTAATTAAAACCCTACCAGCAAAGAAAAGTCCAGGTCCTGATGGATTCACTTTTGAATTCTATAAGAAATTTAGAGATTTAATGCTTATCCACCTCAGACCTTTTAATGAAATTGAAAGGGAAGCAATACTCTCTAACACACTCCTGGATGGCCTCAAATGAAAACCAGAGAAACCACAAAAGAGAACTGCAGACCAATCTCCCTAATGAACATACATGCAAAGATATTTTTTAAAATATTAACAGGTAGAATGCAGCAAATAATCAAGAGAATTATATGCCATGATCATGTGGCATCCTAGAAATGCAGGGATGTGTCAGCATGTGCAAATCGATAAATGTAATACACTAGATCAACAGATTCAAAGACAAAAATCACATAATAATCTCAATAGTTGTAGAAAAAAAAACTTTTGACAAAGTCCAACATTCATTCATGACAAAAAACCCTACAGAAAATCACAATAGATGGTCTTTATCTCAATCTGATAAAACCCATCTATGAGAAACTAATAGCCAAAGACATACTAAATGGATTAAAAACTGAAAATTTTCACTCCAAAATCAGTAACAAAACAAGGAAGTTCACAATCATCATATCTATTCAATATAGTTCTGGAAACAGTAGCCATAGAAATTAGACTAGACATAGGAATAAAAGAAATAAGAATAGGGAAGAAAGAATTTAAACGATTATTCACAGATGATATCATACTCAAAATAGAAGACCTGCAAAACTCCACCAAATGACTTCTAGATCTAATAACCAAATTCAATACCATAGCTGATACAAAATCAACCCTCAAAAAACAATAGCATTCCTGTAAACAAATAACAAGTGCACTAAGAGAGAACTTAGAGAATCAACACAATTCTTAATAGCATCCAAAAGAAAGTTGAGGGTTGCACCCCTAAGCCTGACATGGTTGAGATCTTGCTGATTTTTGAGATGCCCTCAACCTATCTTTCTTCTTATCCCTCTACAAAGTTCTTGGTTTCTTTTTAATAGTGCTAATCTCTTTAGCTTCTGCACCTCCTTAAGCCCAACTTTATGCAGTTTCTTCTGTATCATAATTTAAGTTTTTCAAAGTTTTTTTTCTGTGCTTTTTATACCCAGTTTTACTACAAATCAGGCTAAAAACAGCCAGTAGTATCCATGTCACAGTGTAAATATTGGGCTGTCCTGACAGTTCCTCAGCCACACTACCTGGTCTACCACCTTTAGTCTTAGTCTCTTGCAAAGTCTCAATATATGGTCAAAATGTAAGCAAGTTTCTGCCAAAGTATAATTTACACCAGTCACTAGGCAAACTGCCAACTGAACTGTCCTGAGCCTGGCCTTTACAGACTACATCTTTGTCAACATGCTGGTCTTCTGGTCTTTGGCCAGAATCTCTCATTGAGCTCAGTTTATAGAATTCTAGGAGTTCTTCAAATATTTCCAAACTCCTGTAAACCAGTTCCACTGGCTTCTAATCCATGTGATCATGTACTGTTGCAATAACCACCCTAATTTTTGTACCAATTTTCTTTGTTAGTCAGCTTCCTTGTTGCTGAACACAATACCTGAAACTCTCAGTTAATTAATGTTTATTTTGGCTCATTGTTCAGGTAATTCAGTCCATGTTTGACAGTTCCAAAACAGGAATGTCATGGGGGAAAGATACAGTGGAGCAAAATTTCTTAATTCTTGGAATACAGAGAACAGTGCAGGTAAACAGTGCCAAACAGGAACAGGCAAGGGACCATATACAGTACACAATGTAAGCTTCCATGATCCACCAAGACACCCAACAGAATGCTTTACTAATCTATTAGATGTTTTTTAACTCAATGAAGTTGAAAAATCAGGATTAATGATCATATCAACTTTATGATAGTTTCAAAATAATTACAAATCCAGAAAAAGACTTGAATTTGAGCCTTTTTCTCAGATTTTTTTGGCCATGTAAGGATATGCACTTCATACACAGCAATAGTAGTTGCTGTTCTCTATTCTTAAAACACAGAACAGCAACTATTTGTCAGTGGACTACATTGCTAAACTACAATGTTCAATGGGTTAGGTATAATCAGTACATATTCAAACTGCAATGAATTTATTGGGACATAACCCATAGTAAGTTGAGGAGCATCTATTTTCTTTGGGAAGTGACAATTTTTACATAATTAAAATTTCTTAAGCAAACTCCCTAAGACCAAAGCAATAATTAATTCTTTAAAAATTCTTATTTTTGGCAACTCCAGTTATCTCGTCCTAATTATTACTTTAAAACTAAGCAATCTTTGCCCTTCCTCAAATCGTTGAGCCAACCTTGTTATGTTCAGTTTAGTACCTTAGAAGTTTCCCTCAGGCTAGTTCATCATTTTGCCCTGCTCAGCTAATTTAGATAAGGCCAGAAAAAGACAACATGGACTCCTAAAGAAAACAGTTGTATTATTGGCTACCGGTTTACACTTGCCTTGCCTTGCCTTCCCTTGTCTTGCTTTTTCTTTTTCTTTCTTTTATTTTTTCTTCCCTTTCCCTTCCCTTCCCTTCCCTTTCCTTCCCTTCCCTACTCTTCTTTTCCCTTTTTTCCATCCCCACTGTCTCTCTCTTGCTAAGGATAGTACCAAGAGCTTCGCACATGGTAGACAAGCATTCTACCACTGAGATACACCCAAATTACAGAATATCTATTTTCAAAAGAAGGCCTATTAACCTTGAAATTGTCCTTGGTATTGATTTATTGAACTTATTTTTTCAATTAAAATGAACTTTATAAGGTAAGCACTCTTTTGTTCTTTGTGGTGATGAACCTGGAGATTGAACTCAGAGCCTTCCATATGCCAAACAGAAATGCTACTACTAAGCTATATCTCTAAGCAATCTTGCATGATGTAGAAAAAGATCAAACTGTGCAATAATAGAAAAAGTACACTTGATTGTATTAAAATACTATAAAATTTAACATGAGAAATTTAGATCTTACTAATATCACTCAGAGGAATTTATTTTTTATTTAATAACATTATCAGCTATGTACATTTGCAACATATTTGAGTACAAACCAAATCACCAAGACAATGAAACCATTCACAATTCATATATTCTCTACATCTATAAAAAATCCCATCTTGCCAATAATAAATTATAAACGTTTCTGCATCACTTTGAATTTCATAGGCATGTGTTCTCAGACATTGCACTTTGATTTTTAATATTGTAACAAACTTCTTATTAATTCAAATCCCAGAGACACCCTTTACTTTCACAAATTCTGCTCCAAGTAGGTGTTTTCTTAATGCACTGTATTAAATACCTAACTCTGCTATGCCACATACTGTCACCAGGTGGCAGTTGCACGCTGCAGCCCACAGAGCTAGAGCTACAAGGTGAAAATTGACTTGTTTGAAAGGGCTGCTCTTTTGTTTTCCATATGAAAAAATTGTATAAACTTAAATAGTAGCCAAATCTGAAAATATCTTAGAGCAACATCAAATAATTGAACTAAATTTTGAGCATAAATTTTAACATTTCTTAAGAGTTATTGCACAACCTACACTATCCCAATCATAAACCAGTGTTTCCTTTGGATGCTAATTTTCACATCTATGACCCCTTGGACTTATTCGTACTTTCTAAATCTATATTCTCAAATTATTACCTTGTTCTACACATGCATTCACACATACATGTCTTTGATTTAATCTGACAAGATATAGACACCCTGCCTAGCTATTCAAACTAAAGTATCTCTTTATTTCCTCACAGCTTGTTCTCTGTTTCTGTCTGTTTCTGCCTCTGCCCTCTCTGTCTCTCTGTCTCTCTCTCCCTCTTTCTCTCTCTCTCACTTCCTTTTGCTTTCTTTGCTCTTCATTTTTCAGTACTTGAGGTTGAGCTTAGGGCCTTCACATATCATCTACCCTCTTTCCTTTTTTATTTTAGTGGTCTTATTTATTTCCTAAATTGCACAGTTTAGTCTCCAAAATGTGATCCCCCACCATCAGCTTCCCAAAATATTGGTACTATAGGCATATGCTACCATGCCCAGCTTCCCCCACAAATTTTTGGTTCTTCCAATTTTCTCCCTTTTATCCTCTTCATTTAGAAACCATAATTTTCTTCCTAAAAATTAGTATGTTCTTCAGATTTGTTTCTTTTAAAAAATTAGTTTTAGTTCTATTTTTGAGAACAGTTTAAATTGCTTCTTTTCCTGTGCTGACTGAAGCTTAGCAGAAAGAGTAATTTTTAAATGTATACAACAACTTAATTCAAAAATGAACAAAAGACTGTAATAGATGCCTTTCCAGAGAAGATATACAGCTGGCCAAAAAGAACATGAAAAGATATTTAGCATTATTACTCGGTAAGGAAATGCACATCAAAACCATAAATTTTCACTTTACACCTATTAGGATAGCTGTAAGTTTTTTCAAAAAATAATAAAAAGTATTGATGAGAATTTTTAAAAATGGAAACCTTAGACATTGCTGGTAAAAATGCAAAATATGCAATTACTAAGAAAGAGTTTGGAGAGTCCCCCAAAAGCTTAAATATAAATTGAATATATGATCCAGTAATATTGCTCTTTGGTTTATACCCCTCTCCCACAAATTTTGCAAACAGCGACTATAACAGGCACTTGGACACCAATGTTCATCATATCATTATTCACAGTAACCTAAAGATAACACAATCCAGGTTTCCTTCAACAGGTAAATAGATGATCAAAATGTGGTACAGGAATACAATGGAGTATACTGAGCTACAAGAAGAAATGGAATTCCAAAATATGTGGCAACATGAATGAGTCCTGAAGGTGCTATGCTAAATAAAACAAGCCTGCAACAGAAGAACAAATATACATCGTATGATTAAATTTATATAATGTATTTTGAATAGTTAAGTTCTCATAGAATAGTAGTTACCAGGATTTGGAAGAAGGTGAATGAGAAGTTACTACTAGTGGGTTTAGAATTTCAGTTTATAAAGCTAAAATAATTACTGGAAATAGAGTGTGATGATGGCACAATAACATAAACACACATAATTCCATAAGACTGCATATTTAAAATGGATTAAAATAGTAACTTTTGCTATGTGCATTTAATAATGTGTTTTTAAAATACATTTTTTAAAGAAAGTCCACAAGGGGCATTTGTTAATAATTTTAGAAAACTTAAATAGAAATTGCCTCACTGTAAATGAATATGTCATATAAAACAAAAAATTATCTGCCTAATCACAGATCAGTTATTTCAGAACACGTAATAATTCCAGACAGTGTTTAAGGTTCAATGCCTAACAAACCATTTCTTAACAATGCAAAAATTTTAAAAAGGTCAAATTGATTTAACAGAATAAACTGTTCAACAACAACAACAACAAATACAGGATGCCACTGCTTTGGATTGGGCTCCTACACATGGCCCCAACAAAGCAAACTAAAATTCCAGATGAAGTCTCTTGAGTTCCTAATGTCACTGACTCAAAGCTGTTGCTAATCTGACCTTCCATAAATAAGGAGACAATGACAACTGTCAAGTTTTCTAAAAGGCCAGTTTCAATAAGCAAAGATAATGAAGTCCTATGTGTTTTAGTCATTACAGAAAAGTAAACTGATCTTTATCAAAGCAATTCTTTTTGGTTGTTTTTCTCTGTTGCTGCTCTATTCCCCCAGCCCTTGTCTATCTATAAAATCAAACTCTTCCGCTCAATCCATGGGAAAATTTCTTCTATTTTATGGAATTAAATATTGCCCAATTCTAGACTCACAAAATGAAATAATTCAGATCTTTCAATGGGTTTGTTTTGATTTTGTTTTATGACAAATGCATTTACAAATTACTTGAAACATATATGGTTTATAAGGAAGTTTGTATTATTAGTTATAAGTGATTGTTCCACAGTTTGACTTTCTATAAATTTCAAAACTTAGGACTGGTCAATATGTAATGTAACTTGGTTAATCCAATATGCCATTTTCAATTATCTGAAACATTTTTGTTTTATTGTTTGTACGATATGACAGAATATATCCTCCATGAAAATTAACCATTACAGAATAACCAGGGTACACTCTTTGTCAGCTTGTGTAGCCAATTCCCAGGCAAAGTAAAGATCATCACTTTTATTCCCATTTTTGTAATGCATTTATATTGCATACCACTTATTCGATACCTCCCTAGCCTGTGAAAGCTCTGTGCTAGGGTTTTCCAATATTATGCTTTAATTCAGAAAAGATAGGCATTGGTATTTTAGATATTGGGAAAATCAGGCAATGGCAGCTATGCCTCTTTGTTCAAGGTCATATAACTGTTAACTTGTATACCTGGTTTCAAATGCATGCTTTTTGGCAACAAAACTCATATGCAAGGCCTCTCTGATACTGTGCCACATTAAAACCACTGGCTAATTGCAATCAGGCTAGTTACATGAGGGTTTGTGCTACTTTAAAAAGTATTTTCTTCTGAGAGAATATATAGCTTGATTTTTTCCCTTTTAGTGTTCTTATTTTCTTATTTTGATGATTTAGTGAAGATTAACTGAGAAAGCTTTGTTTTGTGAAAGGTTCATCTGCATCCATAATCTTTTATTCTCAAATTAACATTAGTGGAGCACAGAGAATAGCTTTGTCTTCATGATCTTGGTTGGAAAAGATGTTAATCTCCTGATCAACTCAGTAAAAGCTAGAAGGAGCTTCCATTTATTTACATGCCTTGAATATCTCTTTACATAAACCCACAGTTCCCAAGGAAGACAATTTGGAGGACAGAGAAAATGTCTTCTGCGAGTGTAAAAAATGAAAGCTTCCAAGAAACCAGAGATCTCATTGGTTGCTCTAGGTTCTTTTGTCAATGAAAAAACAAAGAATTCAAGAACAGATAATAAATCAAGGATAGATAAGCAATACTATAATTTCCAGTGTGACCTAAAACAAACCATGAAAGAAAAGATAAGATGTTGCAGAAAACAACCTTTGAATGTCCAGAGGGCTAGCCTTAGACACAATTGTGAAGCAGGTTATCTGTTCTCTCTCAATGCATGTATAATCATCTCTCCTCCTGTCATTCTACTTCTCTACCCTAAGTCCTGGAGCTAGTAAATTCTTGTTAAATAAATACATGTTCAAATGTCCTATCATGAAGTTGGCGCCTCTCTGAAATTACTTTAATATACTTCATATTTCACAGAATCCTCCTTGGCCAGGTCAAATCTTGATTCCTCTTAGAATTTATTGTTACTTAGAAATTCTAATTAAAATGCCCTAGTCAATTTATCTAGCAAAAGTGTTAGCTGTTAGTTATGATTTAATGCAATATACCTATCAGATTAAACATATTTTGGTTTCTGTTTTGTTTTGCTTTTCCCTTTTCAAAAATTTTTTCACTTAGAAAAGAACAAAATGTAACAAGGGTAGAAATGATACAGAATTTTAAAAATATAATAAACATAAGGAAATCACTAGTTCAAAAATCACATATTGTCCTATTAGAAATAGTTGTTCTAGTTAAAATATTAAAGCATAAAAAGTGAACATTCAAACAGTGAGACTGCAAAAGTTCAGCTCAGTGATCCAAAAAACTTAGTAATATGGTTATCTAACTTACACACTTAAATATACATGCAATTATATCCTTTAGAGCACTTACTTTCCCTCTTTTTTACAATAGCAATTACACATTGTGGGTTTTATTACTCCTACATTTCTTATTACTTTTTACACTATAGACACAATGTGATATTTATAAATATGATTCTTATTTATTTAACTAATGAGGACAGCCTCAAGTTGTCTCCATTTACCTATGAAGGCCTCAAGATATCATTTTTTATAGCTGAGTAAAATTCCTTTGTATAAAATACTACACTGCTTTCATGCACATACAGTTGATGGGTATTATGGTTGTTTTTAATATTTAGCTATTACAAATTTTGCTGCTATGAACATGGGTGCACATATGTTCATATGTGATATGACCTTTTCAGTTTTTCTGGGAAAATACCCAGGAGGGTAATAGCTGTTTTGAATGGAACTTCAAATTCTAGTCTTCTGAGAATTCTCCATACTGATTTCCATAGTGGTTGCACCAGTCTGCACTCCCACCAACAGTGGAGCAGTGTGCCTTTTTCCCCACAGCCTCGCCAACATTTGTTATCAGTCAAATTCTTGATGGCAGCTATTCTTTCCAGAGTGAGATGAAATCTCAATGCTGTTTTAATTTGCATTTCTTGAATGACCAGTGATGGTGAACATTTCTCCATATATTTATCTGCTATTTGTATGTCTTCATCTGAGAACACTGTGTTCATCTCAGATGCCCATTTTTGGAGAGGGTCTTTGAATTTGAGGGGCTTGAACTTTTTCAATTCTTTATATGTTCTGGATATAAGTCCTTTGAGGGGTTGCTGGCTAAAATTCTTTCCCTACCTATAATTTAATGAAACTGCAAATACAATATACTGTAATCTATGGGATGCAATGAAAGTGGTCTTAAGAGTGAAAAACATACCAATAAATTGTCATATCAAGAAAACAGAACAAGCACAAATAAACAATTTAATGCTGCATCTCAAGCTTCTAGAAAAAGAAGAGCAAGTTAGATCTGAAGCTCATAGAAGAGAGGAAATTGTAAAGATTAGAGCAGAAATCAATGCAATTGAAACTAAAAAACAATACAAAGAATTAATGAATCAATAAGCTGGTTTTTTCGAGAATAAACAAAATTGACACACCTCTAGCTAACCTTATCAAGAAAAAGAAAGAAAAAACCCAAATTCATACAATAAAGATTGAAAGGGGGAAATTATTAGAGATTCCATGGAAGTTCAAAAGATCATAAATACCTACTTTGAAGATCTCTACTAACAAAATGGAAAATGCAGAAGAAATGGACAGGTTCTAGAAACATATGAACTATGAAAGCACAACCAAGAAGATGTAGTAATTTTGAATTACCCAATACCAGCTATTGAAATTGAAAATGTAATTAAAAACTTACTAACAAAGAAAAGCCCAGGTACTGATGAATTCAGGGCTAAATTCTGCAAGAAATATAGAGAAGATTTGATGCCAATAGCCCTTAAATTCTTCAATGAAATTGAAAAGAAACCAATCATCATTAAGTCATTTCTAGAGGAAAATATTACTCTGATAACAAAACCAGAGAAAAACCAAAAAAAAAGGAGAACTATAGGCCAATCTCACCAATGAACATTAATGCAAAGATTTTTAATAAAATACTGGCAAATAGAATGCAGCAAATCATCAAGAAGATTACATATCACTACCGAGTGGGATTCATTCCAGGAATACAGGGATACTTTAACATATGCAAATCAATAAATGTAGTAAACCACATCAACAGAGCCAAAAACAAAAACCACATGGTAATGTCAATAGATGCAGAAAAAGCTTTTCATAAGGTCCAACACATGTTCATGATAAAAACCCTTCAGAAACTCGGAATACACAGTGTCTACCTCAATCTTATAAAGGCCATCTATGACAAACCAACAGCCAACATTATATTAAATGGACAAAAACTGAAAGCTTTCTCTTTAAAATCTGGAACAAGACAAGGATGTCCACTATCACCACTCCTATTGAATATAGTTCTGGAAACACTAGCCAAGGTAATTAGACAAGAGAGAGAAATAAAAGGAATAAAGATAGGAAAAGAAGAAGTTAAATTATCACTATTTGCAAATGACATGATACTTTATATAGAAGACCAAAAAACTCCATTAAATAACTACTAGAGGTAATAAACAAATTCAGCAGTGTAGCTGGATACAAAGTCAGTGCTCAAAAATCAATAGCATTCCTGTACACAAACAAAAAACTCACTGAGAGAGAAATTATGGAAACATTGCCCTTCACAATAACATCTAAAAAATGTAATATTTAAGAATAAACCTAAGAACGTAAAAGACCTATATGCTGAAAATTATACTATGCTAAAAAAGGAGATTAGAGAGGATATTAGAAAATGGAAGGATATTCCTTGCTCTTGGCTGGGAAGAACCCACATTGTGAAAATATCCACACTCCCAAAACTGTTATACAGATTTAATGCAATCCCAATCAAAATACCATTAACATACATCACAGATCTAGAGAAAACGCTCCTAAAATTCATTTGGAAACAGAAGAAACCTAGAACAGCAAAGCCAATTCTGTGCAAGAAAGGCAAGGCAGGAGGCATTTCAATTTCTGACTTGAAACTATACTACAAAGCCACAGTTATCAAATCAGCATGGTACTGGTAAAGAAATAGACCTGAGCATCAATGCAACAGATTAGAAGATGCAAGTATAGGTACAAAGACACTCAGCCACCTGATATGTGACAAAGGGGTTAAACATGTCCACTGTAAGAAGGATAGCCTCTTTAATAAATGGTGTTGGAAAAATGTTTTTGCCTTTTGAGACATTATCTCACTATGTGATTCAATTTGGCCTTGGGTTCACTTTCTAACTCAGGCTGGAATTGAACTCTCAATGATCTTATTGCCACAGCCTCCTGAGTGCTGGGATTACAAGAGTACACCACCATGCCTAGCTCCTCGGTTTGTTTCTGAGACAGGATGTCGCTGTGTTCCAGAAGAGCAATGAACTCACAGAGTTGAACTGGCTATCCTTACACTCAAGATCTTGCTGGTTCTGTCTCACAAGTGTTGAAATTGCAGGTTTGGCTCACCACAACCAGCTTCAGATTACACATTTTTATGGACTTTTAAAACTTCAGACTTAATTTTTGACATGAAATCTTGCTTCTCTTTCTTGAATGTGTGAATCCATATGTCCATCATAGTGTTTTCAAAAATTCTCCAATACAGTAATAACTTTTTAAAAATTCTTTTTATTTTAAAAAAGCAAAACAGAAAAAAGGCTAGAAGTAATATGGAATTTCAAAAAAAAGAGAAAGAAAGTGATACTGGTTAACATATTGCATATTGCTGTCTTAAACCTAGTTGTTCAGGTTACAAGACCTAGGCATAAAAAAATGATAAAACAATCAAACAATGACAGTACAAACTGTTCTCTTTTATGAACTAACAGAGCATTAGTAGTATATACCGGCTGGGTATGGTGCTGTACACTTGCACTCCCAGAACTCTTGGAGGTTGATGCAGGAGAATCATAAGTTCAAACCCAGCCTGGACAACAGAAGAATTTAGCAAAACTTTGTCTGGAAATAAAGAATAAAAAGGGCTCAAGATATAGCTCAGTGTGAAGGCCCCAGGTTCAATTCCTAGGGCCACACAAAGCAGAAACAAAAAATAACTGACCTCCATCATTTCTCTGTGAATATATTAGAAGCAGACATGGTTATATTTTCAAAAACCAATGGCTTTTTAAGTAACTCTGTGTTTAATATTCATTTTGTAAATTCAGCAGTCACACAAAAAGTCTCATTATGGTTTAGGAATGGAATTTTTAAAATAGCCTCTGAAAGACTTCTGAAAGGAGTGATTCTCAACCGCAGAGTCTCAATAGGATTTGGAGACTGTTTGGGGAAAAGACACATAAAAGAATTATCTGAGAATATTTTGTTTATCTCTTCAAATTATACAAGCATAAAAGAAAAAGAAGCATGCATCCCACTAAATAAGAGAGTGGTGGTGAAATTATTGCAATCTTGTTTCAAAATAGCCTTAGTTTCTGTTCACTCTAGGTTAAATGTTTACACTTATATGCCCTCTCGTGTACCCCCTGCACCACTGTCTATATTGCCTTTGATAAAAAGAGAAAATTGAAACATACTATCCCATTGATTAGTTTGTTCCAGTATAGGCAACTACACTGAAGATGACAAGATTCACTAGGATACCCACTCTGGTTTGATTATTACCTGCTTTTGAATTTTTACACTGTCTACAGTGTTTTGTTTTTATTAATATTTTTATGTACTACTATATTCAATTATAGTATGCCTGGTGACATTGACAATTCTATTGAAGATACCAAGAGACAACACAGTAACCATTGTAGATCACCTTGTCCTGTGGTTTTATATTACTTTTTCATTTCATGTTTTTTATAAGAATTTATTTTGTTTTGTCTTGCTATGTTTTGTTTTTCCCTCTAATACAGAAAAGTTAGAAATAAATGTAGAGGCTCATGCATGCATAGAACCTATAACGTTTATGAGAACTGATTATATAACACATAATGAAATGAACAACTACTTTAAAGAAAAAGAGACACTACAGTACCCAGTGCTGATTCTGTAGCATCATGAAGTGAAATCCAGAAATACTATTATTCTTTGTTCAGAGAGATTTTAGCCTATTTTGTTTTGTTTAAGTTCAACATACATGAAGGTATGGACAGCTATTTTGAAGACAATGAGAGACAGTATCACAGCCATTACTGTTTGGTCTTGAGGACCTGATCCTGTTCAGATCATTTCCATACTACATTGTTTTGTGTGAATTCTCTGTATGTGAAGATATGGACAGCTATTTGGAAGAAAAGAAGAGACAATATGATAGTGAAGATCTCTGATTGTCTTTCTTTGAAATTTATGTCTCTTACATTGCTTTCTTGTGTTCTGTTTTGTTGTGTTTAATTTTACCCTCTATAAAATAAAAAAGTTTCTGATATAGACTGAAAATTTTCTAACTCTAAATTGTGTTTCTGAAAGTTTATAATCCTATATATGAATGCAGACATATATTTACGTAGAGATTTACTTAATGCAAACCACCAGTTCTCAGAAGATGAAGATATTGATCAGAAGGGAGGAATCTGGTTGGGCCAGGTTTCCCTGCAAGAGGAAAAAAGGAGAAAAACAAAAAGTCAAGTAGAATAACAAGCCTTCTCTTTCCCAGCTCAATATCATGAAAAGACATCGATGCAACAAGAACTAACAAAATTAAAAATGTAGCTTATATCTTCAAATATTTTTGAGCTGTGGACTTTTTCCAGTATTGCGACTGAACCCAGGACCTCATCGATGCTAAGCAAGCAATGTGTTACTGAAATGCATACCTAGGACTTTTTACATATTTAAGTTTTGAGACAGGGTCTCAGTAAATTTCCCAGACTTGTCTGGAAGTGGTATTATACATATATCAGCCTTCCCAGTAGCTGGAAATAAAGGCATGCACCACTGCACTCAGAAACGGTATTGTTTTCATGTAAGTTGAGGAAAATGTTTTCATCATAGCCTTTTTATGACCTCATCTTTAATGGCATTCCTGCCTTATCCCACTCACCTCACATCCTATCCCATTTTCTGCCATATTTTCTTTCATAATAACTTATCAGTACAAAACTTTGCTACACATCTGTATTTATTTACTTGTTATAGTGCCTGTGTATTGTATTAGTATATAAATTCTGTGAGAGTAATGCTTGCTTTTGAAGTAATTTATCATTGTTAAAAGATAATTTTCAAAAAATGTCAACATCATGACTCATACAAATAAAAAACTATCTCATAATGGTGAAAAGCATGGTGTTGCAACTGGTTAAAAGGAGAAACTAATGAACAGCTACATTTATGGATGAGAAATATTGAAAAGAATGTGCAAATGGAGGCAAAACTGAGTTTTCCATCAGGAGGAGAGAGTTGTCTTTCCACTTGTCAGAATCAGATTTTCCTGTCTCTAGAAAAACATTGTTTTCTAAGACAAGGGTTATTTTACATTATGAAGATAACAGTTACCTTCAATTTACAGAGCTGCAAAATAGCCACGATGCAGCAGGATTAGATAAACCTAAGGGCTGTTACACATAATGAATACTTTCCCACTGAATCCCAGATTTCTCTCCACACCACAGGAGGGTATGGTGAAATACCTAGCTGAGAGTGGATGCTACCAAAGACAGCATGAGGCCCAGTATCATCACTATCAACCCAGTTTTTTAAACCACATACTTCATCATCCTGATTAGTGTCTCTGTCACTCTATCCATTCTACCATCTTCAGCTTCTGTCTATTCTCACTACCACTCCTATTTTTCAGGCTCCCAGGAATTTTTCACTTGGATTACTACAAGTTTTTTTTCTGTAAATCTCTCTCTCTCTCTCCTCTCTCTCTCCTCTCTCTCTCTCCTTCTCCCCCCATGTGTTTGCAATGCATGATAAATGCATTTACTCTGATGAATATATATCTCATTTTAATTTTTTAACTTCTTATCCTCTCTTCCTTCCCTCTCCCTCCACCCTTAGATCTCCTTCCCATCTGCAAAAGATCTACCTTCCTGTTACATATTGTCTAACTTTTGTTTTTATTATTTGATTTTTAAATTAATTATACTTTGGGTTTCTCATATGAGAGAAACCATGTGATGTTTAATGTGTTTCTGATTTATTTTGTTTACTATCATGGTCTCAAAATTCATTCATTTTTCTACAAATGACTCAAATTTATCATTTTTATGGCATAGCAATACTCTATTGTGTATAACATATTTTTAATTCATTCACCTGCTGATGGATATATAGCCCACTTGCAAGATTCAGCTATTTTAACTTGTGCTGCCATAAATATAGATATGCATGTATGAATGTAACATGATGTCTTTACTCTTTCAGGAAGATACACAGAAGAGGCATAGCTGGGTCAAATGGAATTTCTTTTATTAGTTTTCTAAGGAATCATCATACTGGTTTTTATAGTAGTTGCATTTGTTTGCTTTCCCACCAATGGTGTAGAAGCATTCATTTACCCCCAAGATGTTGTCATCATTTGTCAATTTTTGAATATTTTTTGATAGCCATCTTCCTGGAGTAAGGTGAAATCTTGGTACTGTATTGATTTGCATTTCTCTAATAGCCAACCATTATGTTAAACATATTTTTATGTACTTATTGGAAAACTTGTGCTTCTTCTTTTTAAAACAATTATTTGCTATCACCTCCAATTAATTCCTCAATCCACATAAGGCAAATCTTTTCTGCTATGTAAATCTCACCATGGTGTTTTTGTACTTAAAACCCATAGCCTTCAAAAAAAAACCTCTAAGGTAATTTAGAACTGAAAACTCTACTACAGAGTGCATTTAACAAAACAAGAACAAAAAGTTCAAGGACAAATCAAGTATTTAGCATAGTTGTAACAAAATAGATACACAGCTGAATTAATCAATTAATTCACAGTATTATTCAAAGGTGGCCCTACATAACGCATCTTCCTCCTGAATGATTTCTTGTAAATTAGAAGTGAAGTTTATTCTTTAAATACATCTTTTATTTTTTCCATTTTGAATTCAGATCTCATTTTTTAAAACAAGAAAAATAACCCTCAAGTATGAATATTTTTTGTTGATTCTAAAGTATTAGTGTGTTCAAATTTGAGTTAATATTTCTGGCCAGAAAAGAACTTCTTATTTATATGTCACTCTCATCCTATAGACTTTACCGAAGCACATTCTGGTAGATGTTATTACACTGAAAAAATGCAAACTCATATACTGGTTCCATCTATGGGGAAATTATTTCTAAGTTAATTGAAGATGGATGAAAATGAAGGTGGGCCAACAGTTACAGAACCCAGAAAAATCAAAGTTTATGCAGTTTGGCTCTGTAACTTTGTTATATCCAAGAGATCATAGACTCCACAGGGACACTCCAATGATTCAATTGCCAGTACTAAAGAAAAAGCTTCCAAGATGTCAATCACCAGGAACTATTATAGTGAAATTCAGGAGTTTACATTATTATAGTGAAATTCAGGAGTTTCCATTTAGCAAAACAAAATCTTTAAGAAACAACAGAAAACACTCCTTATAGCTGCCCTGCACAAGAATTTACCACAATGAGAAAAAAATACAATTCAAAATTTACTTCCAGTCATGAGCAGTATCTCAAACCTGTAATTATCTCAGCTACTGTGGAGGGTGGTGCAAGAAGAATGGTAAGTTCAAGGCCAGCCCAGGCACTTAGCAAGACCCTGACTCAAAGTTAAAAATAAAAAGGTCTCAGGATGTAGCTCAGCACTCCATGGGTTCAATCTCCAGTACTGAAAAAAAAAACTTCCAGGGTGCCCATCACCATGAATCACTGTAGGAGTTCGATTTAACAAAAATAATCTTTAAGAAATAACAGAAAACACTCTAATAGAACATTTTTTTTAATAATGGGAGTTACTGTGAGGTTGATAGTAGAAAAACTATGAAATAAATCAAGGATGTTTGGGCATCTTCCAGCTTTCCCTTCACTGTCATATATCAAAGGATATTTGTTCCTTTACTGCCGGACCATGTCACTAGGATCTCTTTGTGGTATCCATAAGAGGTCCACCTTCCTTGGACACTGTCTTGTCCTTAGTCTCCAATCTATCCGTGTTCGACAAAAATTGACCTTCAACCCAGGAATGGGTACACATGTTTACAATTCCAGAATTCTGGGAGAATTGTACTTTTTTCTCATTGTGGTAAATTCTTGGCAGGGCAGCTATAAGGAGTGTTTTCTGTTGTTTCTTAAAGATTTTGTTTTGTTAAATGTAAGCTCCTGAATTTCACTATAATTTGATCTTAGCTTAGAAATTTGATCTTAACTTAGAAAACACAGAAATTTAGCAAGATCTTGTCTCAAAATAAAAAACAAGAAGAAAAATTTAAAGCATTTGGAGATATAGCTCAGAACAGTGATCCTGGGATCAATCTGCATTATGACAAAAAATAAAAAGCCCTGATCTTTTATGGAATTCTCAGTAAACATTCACATTGAGAAATATCCCATAAACTATTGGTAAGCTATAACTCACTATATTATATAAGTCTCCTTTCAAAGGACAATTGCATTTTTCCCATGTTTTATGAATCGTATCTGGGTGCTACAGTCCTTCCCACTCTTCCTCAGGATACAGGAAAATATCCCATTTATTGTTACTGCCTGTCAGCCACATAGCACACTCACTGTAAAATTGCACTGTCACTTGCTTGTTCTCTTCAAATTCAAGCACAGAAAATAATCCTCTTACTTGAGACATCAGATTAGTTATATTCACTTAAATCAAGGTTTTATTCTAAGAGAATTTTTTACTTTAAAGTGATTAAAAGAAAACAAAACAATAAAGACAAAACAGTAGAAATGATATGATTTTGAACAAGTTAAAAGGAAATTAACAATAGTCACTATATTGCATATTGTTTCTCGAAAATAGTTGCTCAGATTACAAAACACAGTCATGAAATGTATATCAAACAGTATAAGTTATCCAGTTTCTTTTCCTGAAATAATAGGGTCAATAGTACAATTATAGCTATCTTGTGTGTGTGTGTGTGTGTGTGTGTGTGTATGTGTATTTTTCCCTTTCTTCTTTTCACTTTTTCCCCATCCCAGGTGTTCTTTCCTTTTGAGCAGTTTTATTCTCTTTCACAATATCTATGGTATAGACTATGAATAATGTGGTGACTTTCATCTTTGAGAAAAATGTATGACTAATCAGTTGCTAGCCTATAGTACTGATGTAGTGACCTATTTAAATGAGTCACACTATTTGAAGTAAACTGTTTATAAGAGCATTTGATAGTGAAAATAATGTGTCTTATATCCTAGAAAATTAGACAATGTAGTACTTTTTGTTAAAATTTTACATTTTATTTTACTAAAAATTTATAATTTCTTGTTATTAGACTTAAAATTGACTTATATGAACTCCATTCTAGATGTACAGTGTTATTTTTAATTTTATTTCATTTGATTTATATATATATATATATATATATGCATCACAAGGTGAGTTGATTTCAAGTGGAGAATCAGCATAATAAAAAGTAGACAAAGTCAAGTATCTTTATCTTAATCACTTGAAAACCATAATTTTAGTTATGATAATTTTGAAAAAATGGTTAATCAAGCTACAATAAAGCAATATTTTGGAAAGAATTATATCACGCTGAGCATAGATACATATTTCTTAGGCTAAGTTATGGTAATATTTTTTTAAGTGGAGAAAGTTAGGAAGTACCAGGTGCAATCAATACATACTATTAATGTTTAAGTTTAAAAATTTTATTACAATAAAGTGAAGGTCCTTACAAGGTGTGATTAAAAAAATATGGTCTATGCCATTATTGAGTATGACTCTATGGAAAAGAAACCTCATAAAAATATTTTTGTGTGTCCTCATACACCTTATAGTCATCAGATCTGATGCCAGGTAACTTCTGGCTCTCTTCCTAAATAATGATCACTATGAAAGGTAAACATTTTGTATCAATTCAATACATAAAGGAAGCCACAAGAGTTCAACTAAAGAAAAGACAGAGGACTTCTTGAACTGCTTCCAGAAGCAGCAACCATGATGGGAGAAGTGTGTTTGTAGGGAAGTGAGGTATTTTAAGGGGAATTAATTGTAATGTATATTTTATTGAAGTAAAGTTTTTAAATTTAAGCACTTACCATAGCTTTTGAAATTTTTATTGATACATGTTTGCAGAAAATAATGATCATATTCATTGTGGGAAGTTGGTGCAGGTACATAATACACCTTGATTCTTTTTGCATTCATTTCATCTCCTGTTCATGTACCCTCCTTCCATCTCTTGGTATCATACCCTATTTCCTATCATTTTTCTTTTATTTTGCTCTTTATTTATATTTTGGTTTTCTCATATAAGAGAAATCATGCAATATTTAAGCACATGTGTTTGATTTAATTCACTTAACATTATGGTCTCAAGGTACATTCACTTTCTTACAAATAACTCAAGTCTATAATTTCTCATCATATATCTTAATCCTTTTAAGGTGGATTTCTATCTTTCTGTCTGTCTTTCTCTCTCTTTCTCTTTCTTTCTTTCTTTCTTTCTTTCTTTCTTTCTTTCTTTCTTTCTTGTTTCTTTCAGGCTGTTTTTATTTGCTTTGGTTTGGTTGGCTGGTTGGTCTTTATGTTAGTGTGGTTGAAACCCTGAGCCTCAAGTATGCAAGGCAAATACTCTACCACTGAACTAGTGTAATCCAAACTGCAAACATTTGAGTTATGCTAAAATATCATTTCAAATATGTTGTTTTTGCCAGAAATATAATGAGTCATCAAACCAAAAGATTAAAATATTAAGGAAAAACTTTATAACATTCAATTTCCTTGAAATTTTATCACTCCATCCCATATAAACAACCTACAAAATGCTCATAAAAATACAGAAGAATATGTATTTTGTGTGGAATACTGGGACTCAAACTCAGGAACTTTTGCTTGCCTGAAAGGTGTGCCACTTAGCTATATCCCTGGTCTCAAGAGTGTATTTTGTACACTAATCACAAATCATTTATTACCACCTCTTCTGAGTTTAAGATTGAACTGTAAGAAATACTCATATAAACTTAGCAGCATGGCACACACCTTTAATTCCATCACTGTGGGATGCTGAAGCAGGAATATCAGGAAATGTTCCAACTTAACTGGGGTAACTGAGTGACTTGCTGATAATTTGTCTCAAAACAAAAAATAAAAGGGTCTAATACATAGATCCATAAGTCTGTTTTTTGGTTTCTTTGGGTGTTATTGTTGTTTCTTTTGCTATTGTTTGGTTCTCTGTATTTTTCCAATATCATGCTGTTTTGATCACCAGAGCTTTGTAGTATAACTTGAAGTCAAGAATTGTGATGCCATTTGCCGTGCTCTTCTTGCTAGAATTGCTTTTGCTATTCTCAGTGTCTTCTGGTTCCATATGAATTTTAAGTTTGCTTTCTCCAGTTATGTAAGACAGCTAGTAGTAATTTCAATGGAATTCTTTTAAATGTACACAATACTTTTGGAAGCATGTATATTTTGGATACACTGGTTTTTTTCTTTCCAAGAAAGGAGGTTATCTTTCCATTTTCTTAGTCCTCTTTAATCTCCTCTTCCAAACTATCATTTTCCTTGTAGAAGTAAAAAATTTCCTTGAGGTCAAAAACTTCCTTGGTGTCATGGTTTATGTTCAGATATGTTTTTTTAAACTCCTATGTGGTCATAGGTGGGGTTTTTTCACAGGTGGATAGATGGAGAGTAGATGACACTAAAATTGATTCACAGTTTAATGTTAAGAGTAAGGGTACCAATGTAAAGGATGTTATTGTTATCAGTTTTAAGTAGTATGGATAAGATACAAGGAATAGGAAGATCTTTGATCATCCCTTATTGCTTTTCAACCTTCTCCCACCATAAAATATTTATCCTCTGCAATGCCTGTCTACTATCCATAGCACTCTGCCTCGGATCCAGCTGATTATGGAATGAAACCTCTACAAAATGTATATACTATACAAATACTTCTCACTTTAACTTTGAGTGTCATGTATTTTGTCTCAGTAAGATGGAAAAAAGAGAATTTTGTATCAGAAATGGCATTGTTGCTGTGATTGTACCTGATCATGTGGTTTAGGAGTGTTTAGTTCCCACATGTGGGAAGGTGAAACATTAGAAAAGGTTTGCAGGTGTTGTTTGAAAATTTAGGGCTGGAATGCCTGAGGTTGAAATTGATGGTAAATTCTGGTCAGCTCTTAGAAGACCGGAATGCTGATAGAAATTCTGCTCATAAAGACCAGGCTGAGGAGTTTTCTAATAGTAAGGAGAATTCTATTGGATGCTGGACTCTAGGTGATGTGTTTTGTACCTTGGCAGAAGTTTGACTTACTCCAGAGACTTGGCCTGAGACTGAGATTAATGATGACAGGCTAATTATTTTGTCAAATAAATATTTCAAGGCAGTTTTATATTGAGGCAGTTACATGGCTATGTTGGAAGCCTTTAGCCAAATTTATGATAAAATTCAAGAGCAAAGAGCTCAGCAAAATGTTTGTGAGTTTGCTCAAAAAATAAGCTCCAATAAAATTTCAACCTGCAAAGATAATATAGAATATAAATTGGTCACTGAAAAGACTAGGAAGAATGCCAACTATTTCAGAGAAACACAGAAAAAAAGATGGTCTGAGGACATCACAAAAACAAACAGAACTCCAGGCTATGTAGGCTCAGAGTTTCAAAGGTAAAAGATTTTACTAAAAACAAAAAAAAGACCCAAATCACCATGTTCCAGAATGGCATTGGCCTCAAAATATTGCCTCTCAAGTTTTAGTTCATTGACACTCAACCTCTGCACTAAAGAGAGAAAAAATCAGTCTACTGATAAAGCTGACAGCCAAACTTGACATCATACATATGATGTTGGATTTAGAAACATATAAATGCAAGATTTGTATAGTCAGGTAGGCTTCCATCCTGAATTCACAAGATGGCCTGGGAGGCCAAGTAGTGTGCCCATGGGAGGACAGCGTATGAGGCTGTCCATATAAAGCTAAAGGCATAGCATAGACTTTATATTTTACAAAAGCCAAAAATATCTGTAGAAAACTATAAGGAGGAAGTAGAACTAGCTTCAAAGAGAAGCCATGAGCGCTACAGCCACTGGGAGTGGCATATGGTCAGAGCCACTCAAACACTTTGGAGTTCATAATTTGCCAATAATTGCCTGAGATGCTAGAATTGAACTTGTGACATTCAAGGTTTGCACTTCTAGATTTTGGTCTTGCTTTGTTCCCATTGTTGACTACCCTCCTGCTTATAACTTGAAATAAAAATGCCTCTCTTGTGCTATTAAATGTTAAAAATATTTAACTTTCTTTACATTTATACAGGAGTTTACAGCTAGAAGAGCCCCTTAAACCTCACAGGATACTTCAGACTTATAATTCTTAGCAATGCTAAAACTATTAATATTTTGGCAACTGTCATAGTTTATGTCGGTGGCCCCAAGGCCTCATGTATTTGCATTGTGCATTTGTGATTGGTTCATTGTCTAGTGCTTGGATTGGTGATGTCAGTGCTACACCCTCCTAAGGGGTAGAGCCAGGAAGTGATGTAATGGCAGGAAGAAGGGGTGTCTCTCTCTTGCCAGTTTCCACCTTGCTGTTTGCAGCTGCCATGAACTGCAGCCCAGCCATGCCACCATGCCTTGGAGCCAACTGAGTATGGATAGAAACTTCCAAAAACTGTAAGAAATAAACCTTTACTTTCCCAACTTTAGGCATCAGGTATTTTGTCTCAGTGATGAGTAAAAAGTAACTAAGACAGCAACTTTCACAGATAAACTAAATACATATACATAAGCGTTTGGTGTAGCAAGGCCAGAATGCAAAGACTTGTGTATATATGTCCCTCAAAGTCCCATGAAGTGATATGTAGGGCTTTTACAGAGGTAGTTACATTTAGAGTGTGTGACACTAAAATCATTCATGATGCCATTGTAAGATTAAGGACTCTGGGGCTACGGTTGTGCATGACTCATATCATATCCAGACTTTCCTAAGCAGCCTGGATAATATACAAGGAACAGAAAGACCTGTGGTCATCTCTTGTTGCTTTGCCACCTTCTTCCCACCATGAAATGCTTCTTCTCTGCAATGCCTGACTGTCAGCCATGCCACTCTGCCTTGGAGCCAGCCAATTATGGACTGAAAACTCTACAAACTGTGAATTAAATAAATCTTTCCCCCTTTAACTTCAGGCATTGCATATTTTGTCACAGCAACAAGAAAAATATACTTAAGACACTTGGTTAATTTCTTTCTTTTTTTACTTAGTGGAAAAAAAGCAAAACAGAAAAAAAGGTAGAAATAATACAGAATTTCTAAGTATTCCATTTTTCTTAATGCTATTGTGAAAGGTAAAATGTCCCTGATTTCATTCTTGATGAGTGTCTTATGAGTGTAAAGGAATACTATTGATGTTTGAGTATGGAATTTACATTCTGCTACACTACCAAATATCAATATTGGCTTTAGCAAGCTTTTTGAGGTATTTTGGAGGTGTTTTATGTAGGGGATCATGTCATCTGAAAATAATAATTTAACTTCTCACTTCTCTATCTAAATCACATTTATTTCTTCCTCGTGTCCTACAGCTGTAATTAATGCTTCAAGGACATATTGAACTGGAGTGGTGTTAGCAGACATCCCTGTCTTGTTCTTGATATTAGAGAGAAAATATTCAGTTTCTTTCCATTTAGTACTGTGTAGGCCATTATTTTGTCATAAATAAATGTTATCAGTTTGAGATAAAGACCTTATGTTCCTATTTTCTTCAGGATTTTATGATTAATGGATGTTGGATTTTTTCAAGTACATTTTCTGCAACTATTGAGATGATTTTATGATTTTTGTCTTTGCGTGTGTTTACATGGTATATTATAGTTACAGATTTTTATATATTGAGCTATCCCCACACGCTTGGAATGAATGCTACTTCATCATGATGTACGATCATTTGGAAGATCTTTGCATTCTGTATGTCAGTATCTTATGGAAGATTTTTGCACCTATGTTCACTAAAAAGATCAGCCTACAGTTATTTTTTTTGTTGGGTCCTTTGCTGATCAGAACAGAAGAAACAGAAACAACTCCAGGCACATTCATCTATCTTTGCCAAGAAGATCTAATCCCTTAGCAAGGAGAAAATAGTTTCTTTAACAAATGATAACAGAAAAATGGTTATCTATATGCCAAATGTTGACCATAAACCCAAATCTCTTAACATGCAGCACATTAAAATTATAATAAAACAAAGATCTTCACATTAGAGTAGAAGCAATCTGCCAGGGGAAAAATAGGAAAATGTCTTGACGACATAGGCAGGCAAAGACTTTCTGCACAAAACTTCATTTGTGTAAGAAACAGTAGTAAGAATTAACAAATAGGATCACATCAAGTTAAAAAGCTTCAGCAAAGCAAAGAAAATCATCAACAGAGTAAAGAGACAACCTATAGATTGGGAATAAAATTTGCCACTTAACCCTTAGACAAAGAATTACAATTTAGCATATACGAAGAACACAAAAAATTAGACCTTACAAATTTAGAGACCAAATTTAAAAACAGGCATCTGAAATGAATGGCCATTTCTCAGGTGAAGAAGTACAAATGGCCAATAAACACATTAAAAAATGTTCAATATCAGTGGTCATTTGAGAAATGTAAGTTAAAACAACACTAAAATTCCACCTCACTTCAGAAAGCATAATAAATGCTGTCAAGGCTGTTGGAGAAAGAAATAGTACTCCATTGTGGATAGGACTGTAAGCTGGTGCAAACACTATGCAAATCAGTATGGAGATTCCTCAAAAAACTAAAAGTAGAAATTCCATTTGACCCAACTATTTCCCTTCTAGGTGTATTCCCAAAAGAGTCAAAGACACCATACCACAGAGATGTGAGCATAACCTTATTTATAGCAACACAATTCATAATAGCTAAATATTGGAAGTGGCCCATTTACCCATCAACAGATGAATGGATAAAGAAAAATGTTATTTATATACAATTGAAAACTACTTTTTTATCAAGAAGAATATATTCAAGTCATCTATCAAAATTAAATTGCATCTTTAGGCTATAATGTTCAGTGAAGTTACTCAGACAAAAAAAACTTTACTGCATGAATTTTCTTATATGAAAAACTCAATATAAAGTAGGAAATAAAAGATGAATGAGAGAGAGACAGAAAGAGAAAGAGAAAGAGAAAGAGAAAGAGAAAGAGAAAGAGAAAGAGAAAGAGATTGTAATCCAACATGGACAATGTATATGAATGTAACAACATAGTACAATTATCTTACATTTTATGCATTCTTTGACCAAATAATATGCTTTTCAATCTGTATATATGATAATTAACCTTATAATGTCTTATAAATAAGTGGCTCTTATGCTTCAAAAATAAAAGTGTTGGAAAAAATAAAAGGGGTGTAAGGAAGGGAAAAAAAAGAATTGAAATGTGTTTTGCATGCTTATCAGTTTTCTACAGTGCAGTCATCATATATTGCAAACACATACTAGTGTGTAAATTAGAAAGCAAAGGGCTTGGAATGTAACTCCATGGGAAGATTCTGGGTTCAATCCTCAGTACCATATATGTAGAACATAAAAAGGAGTAAAAGATGGAGGAAAAAGGGAAAGAAGAAGAAAACTACATAAAAATAATTAAGATGTAGACACACACATGTACAATTTCCCCCATTGTGAATGTATTTTTTAATTTGCCACAATAATGTACTAATAATTTTTTTTATAAAATGAAAAACTCAGGAGTTTCCCAAGATGGCAGACCAGTAGGTAGCAGGAGAGAGATGCTCTCTGAGAGAGACAGCTTAAATGCCAGAATTTAACACGCTGGAGAGACCCAAACAGAGAGAGATGGACTCTCTCAACCCAGGAAGAAACTAAAGTTTAAAAAAACCTCTTGAATATGAGGTCCCAGGACTACCATTAGTTAAGCTAAGATCAGCAAGCAAGGTGCCCTCCACAAGCAACCTGAATTCCTGCCTGAGAGCTACCTGATGGACCGAACTGCACCGATGCCACTGGCTTGAGCAGCCAGAGTGTGGAGCTGAACATCCCTACGTGAGGCTTGCCTGGACCTGGCCCTGCACATGGCCCACACAGAGGCACTGTGAATTTGCACCACAGCCACAATGAGGTCAGAGGTCTGGGAGCCCAGCAGTTCTCAGCGACCAGCATCAACACACGGTGAGTGATGGGAATAAAACCCTCCCACAGGAAAGGGGAAACCGACTGAAAGACATGTTGGATTTGGGCAGGACAGCCTTAACTCCATAAGGAAGTGGCATCAGTTGGTTGCCCCCCTCACTGAGCGGATTGGTGGAATCTTCTTGGATTGGGCTGTGCCCCTGGCTGGGACCCAGTGGGTTGCTACAAACTCATTCCCTGAGCAAAGGCACACACTGATGCAGTGAAGGACTGCAAAGGTTGGCTAGCCTGGAGGAGAGGAGCCAGCACACACTGAGCTTGCTTGAACTTCACTCTCTGATAGTGGCCGGCAGAGGGCAGAAGTCCCTGGCCTATTCACTCCAGAGGAGCCTTAACCAACAAGCAAAAGGGCTGGGAATTACACTGTACACTTGTATAGAAGGAACCAAAACATGACGAGAGGGAGAAATAAGAAAAAAAAAAAAAAAACCCTGCACCCAACCCTGAGAACATTGAACCAGGTGAGGTAAATACAAAAGAGATTGAGGGCAGCAAACATGCAATATCAAACACAGCGGTAGCAGACCTAAAGTGATGTCTTCAGGACCTCGTAAGCAGGATCAAAACTGAAATATTAATTAAATTAAACAAGAGATAAGTAGATTAGTAAAAGAAAGCCTGGGCACCTCTCAAGAAGACACAGACAGAAGAATGGAGGAACACAAAAGGAGAGATAGGTTTAATGAAGAAAACAAGAAAAACCTAGAATTCATGAAGCAAATTCAAAGAGATTATCAGGAAACTAAAGGCTCCATAGAAAACTGGCAAAAGTGCTTGAAAGAGGCCAAACATAGACTATCAAAAATTGAATATAAGCTTGCAATGTGTGATCATGAAAAGGAAGATCTCTTAAAAATAACAAGTGAGCAGACAGTAACAATTGGAAGGCTAGAGGATGACAAGAGGATCTATAACTTAAGAATAAAGCATGTGAATGAAGAAGCAGGAATCAAAAAAGAGGAATTACAATGGCTATTCAAAGAAATTATTAAGGAAAATTTCCCAAGCATAGAAAAAAGAAATGATATGCGGAGGTATGAAGCATACAGAACTCTAGCCACCTACAACCAAAACAGAGCTACACCCAGACACATAATAATCAAGATCCCAGAAATTCAATATAAGAGCAGAATATTAAAAGCCATCAGAGAAAAGAAACAGATCACCTATAAAGGAAAACCCATCAAAATCATGGCAGACTTCTCGACACCAACCATCAGGTCAAGAAGAGCTTCAGTGAAGTAATTCAAGCCCTGAAGTAGAACAACCTCCAGCCCAGATTGATGTATCCTGCAAAACTCGCTCTAGAAATTAATGGAGAAACAAGAAGCTTGCATGACAAAGAGGAACTTGGATAATTTGTGACCACCAATCCAACCCTACAAAAAATACTGAAGGACATTTTAGAGAGAAGCGGGAACAAGAATACGAGCATTTCAGAAACAATGGCAGAGAGTCCTCGGTGAACGGGGCAGACAGTGGAGTGGAACACAAAAATAGACAACCAATGGCAGAAAAACACAATAGCAGAAATAAGGCAGAGAAGATTGGCTGTAATCTCTAGTATAGAAGGCCTTGAAATATTAACAGAGAGAAACACAGGCAGAGTAGATCAGGAGATAGAGTCCATTGAGATGCCCTATATGGGGAGGCAGTGGGACCCAAAACAAGCAGTGCACCATATGAGAGTGAAAGGGGAGGAACTTTCTAAAAAATGAATGCAGAGGATATTGTTAATTGGGTAACAAGATTTAAAATTTACATTATTCTCATACTCTGTTTGGATGGATTACGTGCTGTTCCAGTTTGTCTACTTACACTAGACTTGAGGACATGGTCAGATATCCCAAAAATAAGAAGACATATTATGGTAATCATGCCCAATTTCCTATCAACTTAATCTGAAGCTCTTTATAACTTATGCTGTCTTATTATGACTGATCTTATTTGAATCTGGGTTGTTAGATTGCTACATTATAGTGACGGATTTTATTTAAATCTGTTATGATTGATAGCATCAAGTCTAAGAGTATA
>PVJX010009578.1:0-60425 GCA_004027295.1 Dolichotis patagonum
CTTCCATACCCAGCTTTTTGAGGAATCTCCAGACTGACCTCCACAGTGGTTGCACCAGTCTACACTCCCACCAACAGTGTAGAAGAGTTCCTTTTCCCCCACAGCCTCTCCAACACTTGTTGTTGGTAGTGTTTTCTATCTTGGCCATTCTTTCTGGAGTGAGATGGAATCTCAGTGTGGTTTTAATTTGCATTTCTCTAATAACTAATGATGATGAACATTTTTTCATGTATTTATTTTCCATTCGTATTTCTTCATCTGAGAACTGTGTATTCATTTCAGATGCCCATTTTTGGATTGGGTCTTTGAATTTCGAGGGTCTGATTTTTTTTGAAGCCTTTTATAACTTATACTGTCTTATTATGACTGATCTTATTTGAATCTGGTTTGTTAGATTGCTACTTTGTATTGAATGATTTTTAAAAAATCTGTTATGATTGATAGCATCAAGTCTAAGAGTATAGGCAACTACACCGAAGATGACAAGATTCATTAAGATACCCACTCTAGTTTATTACTTGCTTTTGAAGTCTTATAATATCTCCAATGCTTCATTTTTATTAATGTTGTTATATACTGCTGAGACATCATGGAAACCATTGTAGATCACCTTGTATTGCGGTTTTATATGACTTTTTTGATTCATGATTTTCTAAGAATTCTTTTGTTTTATCTTACTTTGTTTTGTTTTTCCCTCTAATACAGAAAGGATATATATATATACATGTAGAGACTCATGCATGTGTAGAGCTTATAAAAAGTTTATGAGAACCAACTATATAACACATGTTGAAATGAACAACTACTTTGAAGAAAAAGAGACACTACAGTACCCAGTGCTAATTCCATAATGTCATGAGATGAAATCCAGGAAAACTATCACTCTTTGTTCAAAGTGATTTTAGCCTGTTTTGTTTAAGTTCAACACACATGAAGGTATGGACAGCTGTTTTGAGGAGAATGAGAGACACTATGACAGCCATTCTTGGCTTCTCTATTGTCTGGTCTTGAAAACCTGAATCGCCCTCTGCATCCTGTTCAGGTCAATTCCATACTATGTTGTTTCATGTGAATTACCTGTATGTGACAATATAGACAACTATTTGGGAGAAAACAAGAGTCAATACGATAGAGAGTGAATATCTCTGATTGTCTAGTTTTGAAATTTATGTCTCTTACATTGCTTTCTTGTGATTTGCTTTGTTCTGTTTTGTTGTGTTTAATTTTACCCTTTTGATATAATTGCATGTATATTTGAGTGGGTAAGATGGATGACCATATTGCTGTTTTTGTCAGATCATGGAGCAGAACTGTTAATAGTCTCACTGTTTGAATGTCTACTTTACATGTTTTAACTTTGTAATTTGAACAACTATTTCCAAGAAGTCAGTATGTAATTTGTCAAGTAATAATGTCTTAGGTTTTTTTGTTGTTGTTCTTTTCCTTTTTTCCTTGGAATTCTGTATTGTTGCTATCATTTATTCTGTTTTTTTCTCTTTAAATAAAATTAAAAAAAAAACACTGAGGGCTGAAGATATAGCTCAGTGGCACAGGTGCCTACCTGGCAAGTGCAAGGTCTTGAGTTTGATTCCTGATATCAGAAAACAAAACAATAGTCATGTGAGACAAATAACTGACTCAGGATAAGTAAAAGCCTTCGGAATTCTATGAGTAGGCAGAGCTTTTGCAGGGAGTACTCAGTACTGGCAGTGATGGAGTGGGAGCTGAGAGGTCTGTCTTGGGAGATGCAGTAACGATGGGAGATTTAGCAAGGAAACTTTTCCGGTCCTGTTCTGTTACAGTGAATACCTCCTTGGGATGAATCCCTCAGATTCTGGTTGAGGATCCTTTATTAACTTGCTATGTAAACTTGTAAATTTAGCTTTTTCACACCTCAGCTTACTTGTCTGCAAATTGGAGACAATGGTATGTCCAGTAATACCCAAAAGTGATGCTGCAACAGCCTGGTAGGGTGTACTAAAAGTGCTGAGGAGAACGGGCAGGCTGTAAATGACACATTCGTGATGACACAGCTCTTCATCCTCTGGCCCTTGTCTTGCCTGTCTTAATCACGGTGATGCAGAATGCAGATGCAAGGGTTCCACTGCTTGGGTCTGAGTCTTGGCTGTGCCTCTTACTGGACACCTGGTCTTGTTGGCCCTCAGCTTTGCAGTCTAAATAGAGTAGCTGAGAGGAGCAGTCTAGGCTTCTGAGTGGTTGAAGCCATAAGCATGAGAAGTGGTTTTCCCAGTGCGTGGTGGAAGGATTGTTCTCCACATAGCTTTGCCTTTCTCGGGATCCCTGTTACCCTCAAGACAGACTCCCTGTCCTGCAGTGGATTGTGACACCGGCTAGCTGGGTTGTTTTGGTGTCTCTGAGGCACCACTTGGAAGGACTTTAACCATCTCTGAATGTTCAAGACAGCGAAGAGCAGAAAACATCCATCTAGAGCTCTCAAGAAACGGCAAGACATAGTGACCAAAGTTTGTCAGTTTGGAGACCCCGAATTTTTTCTTTTATTTGGAAGCATATAATAGTCCACCATAAATGTTTCATAATTGCCTCATGAATTATTCACCTGCAACTTAATAACCTTAAATTTTAAAGGATAATGTTTTTATGGGAGAAAAACATGACCAACCTGGGACCCAGCTGTGAAGAGAAAGTGCTGACATTATCAATTTATTTTCACTATGCAGTAGAAGATTTTTTTGTAACTATGAAATATGGAATATTAATAAAAGAGCAAATAAAACAACTAAAAGAGGAGGGTAAAAATCCTTACGTGGCTCTTTCTAAAATGTTTAATCTCAAAGCTGTGCTTGCAATATTTTCCCCTAATGCCAAGAAGCTGATCTAGATCTGTTATAGTTGGTGTCACTTTCTTCGGTGAAACCAAAGAAAAATAATTTGTTTTTCTTCTTAATCTACCTGGTCATGGTCTTTCCTATCATTACCATTACTCAACTTTTTAAGTCTGTATCCATTAGTGATTTTTAAATTAGTATCATTCTCTCACCAACCTAAATGTTTGGATAGTCCGAGTGTTAGTTTAGGAACTTGCTTGGCAATGTCTAAGAAGTATTTTGAGGGAGTGGAAGAAGCAGTGTGAGTGGGGGATCAGTGGGAGTCTAGGCTATCATTTAATTGATGCATATAGTTAGCGTTTCAATTAGGTTTTATCAGCCTTGGTTTGCTCATAATGAATGAGGTGAATGAGGCAGACTTGGTAAGAACAAGGCTTTCTATAAATATAAGAGACTATCTTGGCAATGCAGGTAAAGAGTGACTGTGGCATTAATAA
Organism: Dolichotis patagonum; assembly: GCA_004027295.1. Lineage (NCBI taxonomy): Eukaryota > Metazoa > Chordata > Mammalia > Rodentia > Caviidae > Dolichotis > Dolichotis patagonum. The sequence continues at coordinate 3,305 of PVJX010009578.1, forward strand.
AGTTGAGCCCATGAAAGGATCAGCAGGAAGTCTCACAAAGGAAGCTAGTTCATTTCAGAGAGCTGGCAAAGAAGTCAAGCCTTTAACTTGGGTTTGAGTTTTCTCTGGGAGCACAAAAGTAAAAAGAAATACCATCCTGTTTCCTAACAATCAATAACACCTAGGGACAAAGTATTAATTCTCATTTATTGAAATCTTCTGGGTTTATGTACTTTGAGAATTAAGAATAGTATGAAGATAATGGAGACAGTGAAAAGTTTCTTCCAACTTCCCCATTTTACAGATGAAAATACTGAGACCTAGTGAGGAGAGACTGGACCAAGATCCCATTAGTTGGTTGGTGATAGAGACTCAAATCAGAAGCCTAGTTGTTTGATTTCCAATACTGAGCACTTGTCTCCTGGAATAGAGGGTAGAGAGTCACTAATAAAATGGAGTGGGAGCAGTTGCTGGGAACAGTGGTGGCTGGAGGAGAAAAGCTAAGAAATGTGGGTTTGCTATAGGCAAACAGGGCCTGGAAGCAGAGCTTAGGAATGAGTGGGTATTCTTTGTGGACTGGCGAGACCCGATCCATCCAGTAGAGACAGAAACAGTGTGTCCCAGAGGCTGCATGCCCTCTCCTCCCTCCAGTTCGCACTGACTTCTAATAACCTTTTATTAAAATGATCTGGGTCCTGATTAATTTTCCTGGCTGCTTGCATTCTTATTGCTGTTCTGGCCAGCAGGTCAGGAGGGTGAGTTCTTTAACAAATCGAGTGAACAGCTGCACTCAAGATATTTGGTCTAAGTGGCACGCTGTCCTCTGCCTAATGAAGCTTCGGGGACTTCTGTCTCGCCTTTTTTGATGGATGATGGCATATGACACCTGCTGTCATCTGAGCAATATCAACAACTTAGCCTCTGGGGCACTCTCTGTAACAAAGACCATTCATTTAGTCACCAGAGGCTTGCCTGTCAAGGCAGACACTTTTGCAGAGTCCTACTATATGCTGAGCATTTTTCTCTGTGTCTCTTCTTGGGTTCCTAGGACATCCTGTGTATTCTTGTAACACACAGCTGTAAAGATCTCTTAACTCAAAACCACCAGGAGCTCTCTCTCAACCTGGGGGACAGTTCACAGCGAGTTCTTAATCAACAGGGGTCCAGCCGATGAGCACTGGGCGGCAAACAGGCTCTCTCTGTTAGTACTCACCCATTCTTTGTCCCATTTTACAGGTGACCACAGCAAGGCGTAAGGACTTGACCAAGGTCTTGCATGTAATGTGTATCTGCGTACCCTGAAGGAGGCCGTGCTCTCCCCACTGGGGACACATGTTGCCCACTTCTAGGAACAGCATCGTGTCTCTGGGGACCTGCTTTACTTCAGCACAGAATCCAGCGAAGGGATTCACGGCAGGCAGGATGACAGAGTTATGAAACAAGTTTGCCCTGTCCTGGAGTTACTAAGAGGAGTGAGAAGTGGCTTTAGACACAGGGAGAGTGGGTGGGATGGTTTGTACGCTGGAGTCTGAGGAACAGCTGTGGTTAGAAGGAACGATAATGCTGGATGGTCCCTGGAGAGTGTTGCAGCCTTTTTCCAGCCCTGCTAATGTGTTCCTGAAAGCACCCCCGATTATTTTGGTTCTTAGTGCTTTGGGGTTGCTCTAGAATGACTTGCGTTAGTTAAATAGGGGTTGGGGGTAAGCAAAAGGGAGCAGCCTGAAAAGCCCTTTCAGGGAGATAGGGTCAGAGAAAACGGTAGAAATAGGGAAAGAAGCACCAAGAAGCAAAGACTCCGGGGGCCCGAGCAAGGAAGAATGCACTTAAATGCAAGAAGGGGATTTCAGCCTGGTGGTCATGGTCCGGCGTGGCCAGGGGTGGTTTTCAGGCTGTGAAGTTGCTCCCTAGAGGAGTGATTTTATATGCACTTTTCAGTTTCACTGGAAAGAGGGTATATTTTTCAAAGCAACCACTGACATCTCAAAAAGATTAAATAAAAGCAAGGCAAAGAGTCCTAGAATCAGAGTCCTACAGTAGGGGAGGGCAATGAGTATCCTAAGACTATATTTAAAAAGCAGATCACATCATAAACATGTACCAATTACGTATATATGAAAAGTGGATCTATGAGTAGGCTATAATAGTTAACATTTGCTGAGTGTATACTGAGCGGAATATTAATTTAAGCCCCTTCTAAAACCAGTTTCAATATTATTTTGTTAAATCTTCACAACAGTGTTTTGGAGGAAACCTTACTGGTTTCCCATTTTATACTTGGGGGTGCTGAGGGATACAGAGATTGGGCAAATGCGTCAAATCACAAGATTAGCAAATGCCAGAGCGTTGGCCAGAACTGAGTGATCTAACATCAGAATCCGTCATCCCCGTGACATCTTCTCTTGCCTTTTCAGAGAAACGAGGTGGCCCCCAAGGAAGGCTGGGACTCTGTAAGGGTAGCTCTCCCACGTGGCCTTTGGTTGGTGGATTGTCAGGGGAAAAAATCTCAGTGGATAGTGGCAGGGACTGTTGGTGATCTTGGAGAGCCACCGAGGAAGGGCAGATCCCCAGTGACGGCTATAGAAAGGTCCTTGAGATTGCAGTGGCTGGGAGAAAATTCTGACTTTGGAGCAGCTTGGAGGATCCTTCTCGAGATTGCAAAAGCTGAGGCTTCATCCCTGACACTTTCCTAAGGAGAGTTTCAGGGATGGCCCCTTCTGCAAGGACACCCCACGGCCTTCCCTAAATGTTTCTCTGTTGCTCAGGCCATTGCACAGAGGGGCGGGAAGAGTGTGGGCTTTGGGATCACACAGGCCTGAGCTCACAGCTAAGTTTGCCCCTCAGCTCCTGTTCCCCCATCTGGGTCAGGTTTCCTGGGGAGAGTACTGGGTAACTCCGCCTACTTCTGAGGGCTGTTAAATGAAGCTAGGAATATAAAGTGGCACCTTGCATGTCATAACCGTAAGTGTTTGAGGCCTCCAAAGACAGGGCTCAAGATCCCTTCATCCTTTTTCTTTTCCCAGAAGAACACCTATATTTCTTCCGTTCCTCTCCAGAAGCTACGGTGTTCCCTCCCAAGCCACTTACTGCAGGAGGGCTGTGACTTGCTTTGCCTTTCTCACAGTCTGAGGTCCACTCTTTGATAGTGTAAATGCTGTTTGCATTTCTCCTGGTCTTCCTACCAGTTGATATTTTTTCTAATTCTATTTTGCTTCTGGTATCCCACCTCCAGCAGACATTGTAAGTTCCTGGAGCTACAGTTGTATAAAGTTGTATAAAGTTGGAGCTATAGTTGTAACATTCCTACATTCACACACACACTGACACACGCACACATACACAGAGACACTTCAGCACCCACCCTGCCAACAGGAAAAGAATTGTGACTATCAGGTGAGGAAAGAGAGCTTGGGGTTTCCTCACTTTATTTGGGCTTCAGTGAGCTGGAGGCTGGTCCTTTGACGTTCCTCTCCCTTTTTAATGCCACTTTTACCCCGCGTTCTGCTTCTTTGACTTCTAACTTCCTAACCAACATGTCTAACAGTTAGGGTAATGATTATATTTTGACCCAACCAGAAAGAGAAAAAAAGGAAATAATAAAAATCGCTTGGTTTTTCCGTGTGTGACATTTTGCATAGACGGTCTCATCAGCTAACCTCACACAAGTCAAAGGTCTTAGCAGCCTGGACAGGCTAAGGAGCTCTAGAACTCACAGCACACCCTCAAGGCCCTCGCTGGTTCGCCCTCCCTCCCTTCCTCTCCCCTCCCCTCCTGTCTCCTCTGCTCTCCTCTCCTTCCCTCTCTCTGCTCGGCTCTCCTCTTTGGCCTTTCTGCGTATCTGTGTCTTCAGTGCGCTCTAGCAGCGCTGAGCGTTGCTAAGACCTAAAGGGCTCCCCTCACCAGGCCAGGCGGACACATTCCAGGCCGAGGTCTCCAGATCTCCCGGGATTATGCAAACTGGGCCACTCACCCTGCTGCTCGCCTCAAACCCTTGGCTCTCCACAGTCACTGGAGTCATGTAAAGCTCGTTTTCTTTCCCTCCAACCTCGGCCTCAGAAAATGAGGCTAACACGCTTGCAGAAAATGAAACCAACCTTCCTTGCACAGGGCCCCCGGGCTGGATGTGGAAGAGGATTGGAAGCCCTTTAAATACCAACGCAGTTTGCAGAAACCTGACAGGTAGGCGGAGGCCTGAGTTCTGTGGCTCACCAGCGGCCCCTCGTGGCCAGTAGCTCCAACTACCTTGAGCTGTGGGCTGGAATTTAGCCACTGATTCTCAGTCTGTACATTTTGCAGTGTTGGTTTAGAAACAACAGAACGATAGTCTAAAACCATAGACAAAGATGAAATTATGTGCAGCGGAGGGCAGGCGGTCACTAAATCCTCTCTCTTGCTAACGCTGCAGATAATAAACCTCTGAGGTGGGCAGTGCAGCCGAGCTGCCGGGTAAACTGAGGTTCAGAAAAGTTAAGCACCTTGGCGATAGCCTGGCTAGCCAGAAGAGGGCACTGAGGTTCCTGTGGGCTCAGGTCTGACTCCGCCAGGTCCCCCAAGGCAGCAGGGCTGCATTTGTTGGTGCGGTCGGGATCTGCTCCCGGGACATCCTACAGAGAAGTTGAAGAATTCGCCCAGTGCTGGGCTGCGGCTGACTCTGACTCTGAGGCCGAGTATTCCGTGCATCTCCACGGCTCCCGTGTGCGACACACCTTTCCCACTGGCACGCGAGATTTCAGCCTCTCTGAGGTTGAAACTGCCGGAGGTTCCACAGCTTGCATGGGTGAGCTGGGAATTGGGACCCGAGGCGTTCCAAGGCCGTGGCTTTCCCGTGCCTCCTCCGCTGCAGGTGTGTCCTCCGTGTCACAGTGTCAGTGGTCGGTGGCCCTTTGTGCTCACTCACCTGGAACACACCATTGGTTTTGGCTGAGCTGGCCTCACACTAAAGTCAGTTTCGGCAAAGAGGTCAGGGACTTTGGAATCTTTTGCCCAACCTAAGGCTTTGTAGTTGGGAGAAATTTGACTCTTTTTATGCTCTCAGAAAGCAAGTGTCACCCACAGCCAGGGTGGTGGTAGAGGACTTCTTTGAGAGGGTCACTGGACCCCGTTGTTTCCTGGAGTTTTGAGGGGTCAGGGAGGCAGGTATGTGGAGACATCATAGTATACTGCTTAAGAGGCAAGCTCTCAGGTCAGCTGCCTGGGACCCTAACCCACTGGAGGCTCACTGTTTTGGACCACGTTATGGCCCTCAAAGGGCAAAGATAGAATTAAATATGTTCTTATGTAGCAGCTGCCTCAAGGTAAGCCCTGCTGCTGTGTTTTGTGAGTGGAGGGACACATAGCAACTTGACATTCTCCATTAGGAGGGTTGACAGCAGTAGCAGTGACCCATTTCAGGTGTGAGCAAGTGACATTAGTTTGTGATTCCCTTGCAACACAGAGCAGCTGACTTAGGTATGGAAGCAAAAGCATCACCATAGTGGAAGAAGGCCAAAAGCAAAGATGTCCCCCTCTAGGAATAAATCAGGTAGGGGATACAGTGTTAATAAAGCCTTTATTGGGACCTGTGCTGCCCAGGTTTCTTGCCAGGAGTGTATTGAATCTCGGGAACAACAGGAAGCACAAACGCAAAGCAATTAATTTGCCACCAAAGGAATAGCCATGGCTTAATGGCTTTATTGAATCCTTGGTTTTTAGCCCATTGATTCTCGTTTATTTTAATTCAGGGCTGTACTTGAGCTTTGCTATTACTTTGCCTGGTGCTATTGATCAGGCAGTGTCCCTCCTCCAGTGGCCTGGACGTGTCACCAGGCCTTTCCAGCCCACTGTCCTCTGTCTTTGTGACCCCATCCTCATGACGGGGCTGGGCCCATGTGCTTACGGGCCAGGCAAACCCTCCGAATGCTTGGCTGATTGGAAATAATATCACAGGGCAGAGGGAAGGGGCCCCCTCCCCTCAGCACTCTTTGTGGTTTTTTAATCAAGTTTTTTCCTTTAGGATTTATTTTCTTAAAATAACCTTTGGAAATAAATGTCTGTTCTTAGGTGTTTCTGGATAATTGTTCCTATAGAGCTTAACATAGTAGGAATCTTGTTTTTCAAGCACCAGAATCACCCAGAGGTTTCTATGAAAAAACTTTCCCAGGCCCAAATATTTTGACTCAGGAACTTGTCACTCTCCACATCCATTTTGAGGTCAACGTCATGCGGCATACAATTCACCACCTCAAAATGAACAATTCAGGAGTAGTCAGTAAGTTTGTAATGCCGTGTATCCCTCATCTCTGCCTGCTTCCAAAACATTTCTATCATCTCCACAAAAGGGCCTGTATCCAAGAAGCATTCTTCCCTCGTATCTCCCTTGGCTTTTGACAATTACTAATCTGCTTTTTTTTTTTTTTTGTCTTTGTGTCAACTCTGGAAATTACATACAGATGGAATCATAGAATACTTATTCTTTGCATTTAGCTTATTTTTTTAAAGGAAATAAAACAAAACAATAAAACTAAACAGAACAAAATGATGAGAGTGATATTGAACTTCAAAAACAAGACAGTAGGAAATTGCCAGTAGTTACTATATTGCAGATCGTTACCCTCTAAATAGATGCTCAGACTACTGGCTTTAGGTCTGCAAAGTCAATCCAACAATACAAGCATTGAGTCCTTTCTTTACTTCAGCTGCTATCATCTCAGCCTGCATTCCTCCGAATCAACGGTTGCTTACAGGGTGGAGGGATCTTCTCTTTCTGGTAGCGCCAGCTGACTCACAGGGAGGTTGCTGCTTCCTGGTCCCTCCTGGACAGCTCGGCCACTGCTGGCATACAGGAGGTGCTGCTGCTTCCACATTTGGCTTAGTTTACTTAGCATAATGTTTCAAGGCTTCTTCATGCTGTAGTCTATCTCAGTACTTCATTCCTTTTCATAGCTGAATAATATTTTATTTCTGCTTATTTACTTATTTATTGGTGGTACTGGGGCTTGAGCTCAGGGTCTCATACATGCTAGGCAAGCACTCTATCACTGAACTACATCCCCAGCCCTAAAATTTTTTATATGCACTGTATTTTGTTCAAATACATAAGGACCTTGCTTGTGTCTGCAGTTCAGTCAAGCTTTGGTATTCATTGGCAGTGGAGATGCATTCTGTGTCTGTGGAATGTGATTGACCTAGCAGTGAATTAGCAAGGGGTGTCCTGCCAGGGAGGATATGGGTCCTGTTGTGACAGAGGCAGAACTGCCCACAAACCTGGTGAAATGCAGGTAAGAGAGACTGATATTTGATTCCCACTCCTACTGACTGACTATGGGGAGTTAGACCCCAATCCTCCACTTCTTCATTCATAAAACAAGAGGAACAGCAGTGTCCGGTTCAGAGCATTGCTGTGTGGATTAAGTAGAACAGTTTGCAGTAAGTGCTTGGTAAATGGCACGGTGCAGAAGGAATAAAGCGAAGCCCAACATGGTCACGCTTTGTATTACTTTCCCAGAAAGGAGGCAGTGTGCAGCCGGAGCCTGGAGCAGCTGATGGGTAACTTGTGCAGATAGAGAGAAATGTTCTTGGCAAGACTGGCCACTCTTGCAAGATCCTTCAGTGGCTCCAAGAGAAGTCATAGTGCAAGATTTGTGGCTATTAGCGAAGAATAAGGACACTTAGTTTCCAACAAAGAATACTGAGATCCAGCAGTTCAGACAGGCCTTGCCTTAGAGTGGGGCATGTCAGCATGGGAGCGGTCACAGGGTTAAACTGACGAGTCCTACGTCACTTGTCTGATTCTCCAGCAGGCTGTGATTACAGCAAGGGCGGGGGTTACATGCATCTGTTTCACTGCTATGCTCCTAGCGGGTGGTGTGCAGTGTGCATTCATCAAACATCTCCTGCATGGATGCTCTCTCTCTTTCCTGTGTGTGGCCTTCAAACTCCTTTGAATCTTCTGAGTCAGCCTTGTGTACTGGTGGAGGAATACACTATGCCCAAGGTGTATTTCTATGAGATTGTTTGGAAATCTGCTTCAAATGTCTTTTTAGAAATGCGCACATCTTTGTATTCGCCAGTTCCACTTCTAAATATTTAACCCGAGGATATTGCTGTAGGCTCAGAGTTATGATGGATCAAGAACACTGATGTGGTATTATTTGGAATAGCAAAAGGAGTGGAAATAACCCTTTTTCCAACAAAAAGGGAGCCACTAAGTATATTATGATACTTCCTTTCAATAGCGTGTTTTAAGGCCATAAAAATAATGAAGACTTTTTAATAACATGAGGAAATGTCCAAGTTATGTAGTTAATGGGGGAAAAGCAAGTTGTATAATAGTAATTTTTATAAACTATAACAACTACTACTACTGTGTAGGTATGTGTATATGTGTGTGTATTTGTGACACTGGGAGGATTTACGTTATCTTTTGCTCTGAGTGATTAAATTACAGATAACTTCATTTTCATGCTTTTTGAGGTTTTCCTGTAATTTTTGTTGGTGTTACACTGGATGAATAATCAGATAAAACAGTGGTAAATATTTTTGAAGATTATCCCTGCTAAGAATATAAGTGTTAGACATGCACGTTAGCTCTGGACTATTTGGGGTCCTGAACATTATCAGAAACGGGGCTTACAAAGCTGTGGAAGGGTCTGGAGGTTCAGGCAGGGGCTCTGTGGCATCCCAGGAGTAGGATGAGCCATTCTTGTTTTTCTGGGCAGTGGGTACTGTCTGTCCCCTCCCCTGTCCTGAATTCTGTCCAGTCCTCCATGCTGGCCTTGAACACAGCCCAGACTGTAGCAGCTCTGGTGTAACTGGAGGTTGGATTCGTTTTACCGCCTCCTACCTATTGAGATAATCAGTCACAGACTTGTTGCAGGAAGATAAATTTAAATCTTACATGGGACGAATTGACCATGCAAATTAATTCTGTTCCATGTTCCGGGAAATTAAAAGAAGAAAGCTTGGGCTGAGACGCACAAATGGAATAAGCCCTGCTGGTTAAAGGGAAACCAGACGACACCTCTCAGGCACTTACTTTGTTGTACTTTTAGCTCATGGATTACAGGTTCTGCTGGGTCATGTCTGGGACTGTTCGGGGTCCGCAGGTCTGTGTGACTCACCTCCTTTGTGGTTAGGTTCTTCAAGAGCAGTAGTGGCAAACCCTTTAGCACTTTCAGTGACACAAAGAGCTTCCCGCGGCATTTGCTGTACCTTCACCACCACTGTGCTAGAGGCTCCCGGGTCCCTTCTCCCTGGACATAGCTCCTGGGTGCTCTCTGCGATTCTGTAAAGTGTTGCTTCCTAGGTGGGCGTGTGATCTAGCATCATGGTGGGTGCACTATGGACTTGCAAATCAGCAGCAGCGATGTGCTGTGGAGTGTGCTGCAAGGTAGGGAAGAGGGTTGAAGGGACAGTGTGCTTGGTGAGCGCTCTTAAAGCAAATGTTGTATCTTAGTCATCATGGCAGTTGCCTTCACCAGTGGCCAACATTGTCCGTTATGGCCAATGAAGCTAATCTTTTACCAAGTGTTTTCCATGTGTTAAATTCTTTGTGTGGCTTGTAAGGTTTCTCCAGAGAAGCAAAACAACAATAGGAAGTATTTATACATGTACTTATCCCACCACGCATGCCTGTGCCCAAGTATTTGTGGGAGGTGTGTTCCCTGTGGCTACTCAAACCCACAGGGACTCAGATTTTATGTAATATATTTTAATACTTGTCCATAATCCATGCTTATCCTGCCCTGCATTTTAAATCAGCTCTAGCTTACTTATGATCCCCACTACAATGCCTATGCTATGCAGGTGTCTGTTATGCTGAACTGTTCAGGGGGATGTGATGGGGAAAGTCCTCACATTTTCAGCACAAACACAGCCATCCTAGGTTGACTGCAAAGCACACAAGTGATAGGTGAGGCCAACCATGCTGAACTGATGAGTTTCAGACAGAGGCTGCGGCAGCCTGCTCCTGCATGTCGCTTCACCCGGGTGCCTTCTGCATATTGCTTGGCAAGGGGAAAACTCAAGTTTTGCTTTTTGTAACTTCAGTTTTTTCTGAATATGTGAATGGTTGAACCCATGGGCCTAGGACTCACCTGTGCACATACACATACATATACATACAGACACACATGGACACATGCACACACATGCAGAAGCAAGAAAGGTTGGTATTTATGACAAACTATGGCTGCCATGGTTGTGGAGGTGGAGAAGTGGAGACCCAAGAAGAGTCAATGTGCAGTTCCTCCCCAGATCTGAAGTCTAAGACCCAGGAGAGCCAGTGATAAAAGTTCTAGTGCCCTAAGGCCCAGGCCCGGGACCCTGAAGAACCAGTGCTTCAGGCCTAGACGTAGGCCTCAACCCTGAAAACCAATGTGGCAGCTCACACAGCTAAGCAGGAGGAGTTCCCTGTGATTCACAAGAGCGTCTACATTTGTGCCCTGTTTGTGCTCTCAGTGGATTGAGCGAGGCGCCTCCCCCATGTCAGGGAGGACCATCTGCTTTCCTCTACTCACATGTGAATCCATCGGGGAACTTAGCCATCATTCAGAGATTATATACTATTACTAATGTAATGGTTTCGTAAGGTTATATCTGTTTTCACTTATGCTTGAAAGATGAGGAAACTGACCCTTAGAAGGTTTACATCACGTGTATGAAGAAGAGCAGCTAGTGAGTGATGAGCTTGGGATGGAAGCCCAGGCAGCTGTCTCTGGGAACAACATTCTTTTTTTTAAAAATTTTATTTAAAAAACAAAACAAGCAAAATACAAAAAGGGGTAGCAACAATACAAGATTCCAAGGGGGAAAAAAAGAGAAAAGAGCAAAAAATACTGAGAAGTCATTACTTGATAACTTATATACTGTCATGTTGGAAATAGTTGTTCAAGTTACAAAGTTAAAACATATAAAGTACACATTCAAGCAATGAGACTGTCAACAGTTCTGCTCCATGATATAACACAAATACAGTAATATGGTCATTCATCTTACACACCCAAACATACATGCAATTATATCCTTTAGAGCACTTTCTTTTCCTCTCTTATTTATAGTAGCCATTACATATTTTGGGTTTTATTACTCCTACAGTTCTTATTATTTTTTACACTAGAGACACAATGTGATATTTATAAATATGGTTCTTATTTATTTCACTCATGAGGATAGTTTCAAGTTGTCTCCGTTTACCTATGAAGGCTTCAAGGTCATCCTTCTTCATAGCTGAGTAATACTCTATTGTATAAAAATACCATGTCTTTTTCATCCACTCTGCGGTTGATGGGCATCTTGGTTTGGGAACAACATTCTTAACCACTATGTGATAGTAAATGTTCTAAAACAAATTGCTTGTGGAGCTCTCTTATAGAAATCTAGCAAAAAGTAATCTTTAATGATCAATGAGTTGTTTTAGACATAATATGAAAACTTATAACATGAGTAAGTAGGTGTCCTGGTTGCCTATAACAACTGACCTGTGCTTTATATTTCATTCTTCATTCCGAAGAAGAAAGTCCAAACAAGGTGAATGAGTTGTTCAGAAAAACTTGGTAAATGGTTCCGTTTCCCCATTCTGGGGAATCCTAGGTCATAAAAACTGTGTGTTGGGAAAATGATGTCGGAATGCTAAAGTGTGGAGCCAGTGAGGGCTACCAGGATTGAGGTCTGCATTGTGGGAGGAGGGGACCTGTGTAGCCAGTTCCCAGCAGGACTTGGTGCTTGCAATGAATTATGCTGTGAAATCATTTCTGGCAGATTATCTGGAGTGTGTTTCTGTGAGATCAAAGTCAGCTCAATCACTGTGGAGTTTCAGGAATTGCACACTCTGTGGGTTGAGTTGCGAGAAGGAGACATGTCCCGTAATGTATTATGCAATTCAAATCCCTGCTTTTTAAAAGTGGTTTGCAAGATTCTCCAAGATATCCTTCAGTGTGCTTACTGTTTTTTCTTAGTTTATTTTTTCTGAGGTTTTTTTTTTTTAAACATTTGAAAAAGAAAATTTATCTTGAACATTTATTACAAGTTGAGATTTTTTAAATTATAAATTTCCTTAATTCCGGGCACATCTGGACTTACAAAACATTATAGGAGAAGCTTCTCATTTAAGATGATGGGATTCATTTTAATATTCTCTTTACCCAGCTATTTAACAGAGAGATTGCTGTTTTCTTTTTTTATATATATAGTTTTTTTCATTTTGTATACTTGTATCTCTCTCTTTCTCTCTCTCTCTATATATACATATATATATTTAAAAAACAAAACAGAAAAGGATAGAAATGATACAGAATTTCAAAAAACAGCAGGAAATTAACACTAGTTAATATATTGCATATTGTTATCTTAGAAGTAGTTGTTCAGGTTATAAGATCTAGGCATAAAAAATGATCAATGACAGCGCAATGACAGCATCTTTTTGATGAATCAACAGAGGTTGACAGTATAGTTATCTATCTAGTATACAAATGCATAAATTTATATATGTTTACTGATGTACATATAATCTTTTCCTTTCTTCTTTTTCTCCTTTCCCCATCCCAGTTATTCTTTCCTTTTATCATGTTCTTTCCCTTTCATTATTACAATACCTATTGTACATTTTGGATCTTACTATGCTTTCAGTCTTTTATTTTTTATTTTTTTAAACTAGGGAGACAATACATTTATAAATGTGAGTTTGATTTATTTCACTTGTAAGTATGGTCTCAAGTTGCCTCTATTTACCTATACAAGCCTCAAAAGGACATATCTAGAATATATAACAAACTAAAAAATATCAGGACCCCAAATTCAAAGACCCAATCCAATACTGGGCATCTGAGATGAATACCCTGGTTTCATACTTCTTCAAAAGTCTCAAGTTGACAGCAAAGCTATTTCAATATAGCTATTTGTTTTCAATCGAAATCTACATGATTTAGGAGGAAGTGGAACCAGTGCATAATCTTGCTGAGGCATTGTTACAATTAGGATTGAATTAGCTGGGAGGCATGAAGAGGTTTCCACAGCCAGACCTGGGTCTGGGGAATGCCCGGCTTGTCACATGCAAGTGACAGCATCAGGCTGGATTCTGGCCACGGTTAACCCTTTAAGGAAATTCACTGCTGACAAATCTTTTCATTGGGAACCAAACCCACACAAGCTTGTTCAATGAAAGGAGAGTTTTAGACCTTTACAGGCTCATTTACACATCTGTATACTTTGCTTCAGACAAGCATATGCTTTGCTGGGAGGTCTAAAAATGGAGTTTTTGCTTCTTTTTTAATCTCTTTCTAGTTACATTAAAATGTGGATGGGTTTCTCTGTGTAATACGTTTTCTAAGACAATTTGTCAGGAGAAATGTGGCCAAAAATGACCATGCCATCGCTGACAGCTCGGGAACTTTCAGATTAAACATTCACTAGAATCTGAGTGTTTTCTTTTTTCCTTTTCTTTGTTTAAATGCTAAAGGCAGAGTAATGATTTTTGTTAGTGAATTAGTGCTGGGGCTTTCCTGTGTTGCCATCCACGCACACATGTGTGTTCAGCGGTACAGCAGGGTGTGAATTGCAGTGTGGCATGTGCTGACACACACTTAGCTTGCACCATCCTTCAGCTGGGGCTGGGAAGAGGGCACCGATTTCTTGGGGAGGAGCTTCCCGGCTTACTAATGTCTAAAAACTGTGTACCACACTGACTCCCTCTTCTGACTGTGGCATTCTGACTGGAGCACAGAGCTGTCACATGTCTGTCCTGTCTCATCCTGTTGCCTGTTTCTAAACAGAACTCAGAACAGTGGCTGCATGCTCAGGAGATGGGATTTAGTTCTCAAAACATCAGGATTGCTGTGTGTAAAGTCAAAGGTTCACTCCAGTAAACCTGGATTCAGGACAGGATTTAGATCTCAGAATGAGAAAAGGGATACAAATCAGGAATGAAGTTAGAAGAACTGTGTGATACATAAAACTTGTTCAGGAAGCTTAATTTTGGGAGCTCCCACCCCTGCCGATCTGTTGAGGGAATTCTTTGGATCCTATCAGGTGGTAAATATGATGCCTCAGGTTTAGAAATCTCTGACTTCATAAGATCTCAGCTATCTTCGTACACCAGACTGTAAAGCCAATCTATATAGCAGCAAAGGCCTTACTCTTACTTCCAGTGCGAGGTTGTCTATGTCCCTCTCCTGCCTTTTTAGTTGAAGAAGGTCATTGCAAAATTCTTTTATATTAGAGAAACAGAGGTTGCCTTGGTGTGACTTTTGGAATTTGGGCCAGATGGTCAAGACAGACTGGATTTAGGTGGAAATACTGAGAGGCCGAGGTTTGAGTCTTTGTGTCTGTAATAACGGTGATCTATCAATCAGAAAACAGTAAGGATAGTTTTTCCCAAGTAGCACAAAGGGAAACAACAAAAGTTTTGCTGGATCTTCTGGCTGCTCAGCTATGGATTTCCCTAATTCCAGGATCCAAGCTGAGTGCAGAAACAGAATAAAGGGAGACCATGGCAAAGCATGCTTTGACTCCTAAGGCTTCTACCTCAATGACACACATTGGTGCAGTTGATATTTCACTGGCCCGGGCAAGGGCTTGAAGTAGGTAAGAATGTGTAAGCCTACCTTGGGCTGGAAGAAGAGGCCCTTTCCTAAAGCCAGTGTGAAGACACTGAGTTTTTTTCTATTGTTTCCCTTCTTTCTTCCTGGAATGAATGGTGCCTGGCACATGACAGGTGCTTCAAATCATATGCCAAACACAGAAATGAGAGGGTGAGAATATAAGCTTACCTTGCTTCCTGTACACAGTTCTGAAATTACCCTTGATAGAACACTGGGGGAAATAATCTCAGAAAGCATTCTGTTTGGGAAAATAGCCTCTAATAGAGATTTCTCATGACTGGGAAGCCCTTGGCTTGAGGGAACAAAGGGATCTTGGCCACATGAGTCCCAGCTGCATTTAGATCTGTATAGAAGGCATTTTCCCATGGCTTTTCCATATTTCTTCTCAGATCAATTTGAACAGTGGTCTGATTTTCAGGATATTAAAGGGTAAGATGCAGAAGTCATTTGATGACTTTACAATAGAGCTAAAAGTAAAATTACCACATTGACCATTGAGTTTGGAGTTGGGTATCAGGGGGGATTCCTTTTAAATGGAAATTATAGCTGCTCATGGGTTTGGTATTGGCTCTTCTTGAAAATGGCCAGAAGATGGCACTTAAGTGGCTATCCAGGGAGACCTGGCTCCCAGATCCATAGACACATTGAGACAAATGGCCACTTCCACCTCGTGCTTTGCTCTCAGTGAGCATGGGTGCTCAGAGCCACTTCGTGCCAAGAGGACAAATGATTGCAAGTGTCCCTTTCATTTCTGGGAAATCTAAAACCTGGCTAATTTGGCTAATTTGTGGTCAATCATGGGGAAGATAATAAGTAGGGAGAATTGAGGGAGCAGGGACAGGGTTGCCGGGAAACAGATTTACTTCTCACATCCAGACAAATACACTAAAAAACAATGGTGTTAATGAGTCCAGCTACCGGCAATCTCCGTTCCAAGTGAGCACAACTGCAGAGGAAATGTTACCCTGGAAAAGGACCAGGGGCAAAGCATGTGGAGAAGGCTGCAGAGCAGGACGGTGTAGCTTGTGAGTTCTTCAGTGATACCGAGCCCTGTGAGGCACGTAACAGTTTCAGCTTCTCAGAAGAGATTTGCTGATTAATGAATGGGTTTAGCAAATATCTGCATAAAGCAGGTGGCCAGTAAAAGTTCCACTGCTGGCTCTAGCATTAGATGTATCCTCCATTGATAGTTCAGATAATTTCTGAGTCTTCATTCCCTCATCGCAACTCTAGAGAGAGATGTGAGGGTCAGTGAGTGTTATATGGAGGCAGTTTGTACACTTCAAGGGACTTTGTGTCTTCAAAGGAGTTCCTCGTCACAGTGCCTAACAGCCACTCTCAAGTTCCAAGGAATATTCTTCCATAGGCGATTAAGACTCTCCATGTGCCTCCTTTCTCTACACATCATATTTTAATCACATTGACAGTCATGAACTCTAATCATTTTCCTCAATCCAGAAACACCGTTGTTGTCTACTTGACTATTTCTCTGCAACACACTTTGGAAAAATGCTCTCAAGAAGGAGGAAAGTAGCTGGGTGTGGCGGTGCACACCTGTAAGTCCTGCAATCTGGGAGGCTGAGGCAGGAGCACAGCAAGTTCAAGCCCAGCCCGGGCGCCTGAGTGCCTTAGTGAGACGGTGTATCAAAAAGTTAGAAAGGGCTGAGGATGTAGCTCAGTGCTGAGGCCCAGGGTTCAAACCCCAGTACTAAAAAAATGCACGAATGGGAGGGCATGATGGTTAATTTTATGTCCATGACTGGGCTAGGGGATGTCCCAATGTATGGCAGTGTTATTTTTTTTTTTTAATCTGGAAGTGTTCTTTCTGAAATCACCCAATCATTGAAGGTCTGAATAGAACAAAAGAGTGAAGGAAGAAAAGTTTCACTATGCCTGAACTGGCCCCTTTTCTCTTGTTGTGAGATATTGTTAGTTTTTGGGTCTTTAGAATGTACTTACAAAATTGCCTCTCTTCATCTTCAGTTCCTGGGACACAGACTCAAGTACACCTGTAGCTTTCCTGGTTTGCTGGCGAATGGCAGATCAGGATACTTTTTATCCTCTCATTGGAGTAGCCTAGTTCTATAATGAGTATCGGTGTATCATCCAACCACACATCCATCCACTCATCCACCCATCCTGCCAGTTCTGTTTCATTAGCAAGCTCTGACTCATACAAAGGACTTGACCACATGTATCTCTCTTCAGGGCTATAGACCTGTATAAGTCGCTGTCCAATTTCCAAAATCATTATTTCCTATATTCTCTTGTTAAGCATTTGAATGAGACATTCTTCCTTATGTAAAGCAGGCAGGAGTAGAGAACAAAAGAACATCTATAGAGGCATGGAGTGTGGTGGGGACCCCTTGTCAAAATTTGGGCTTCACAAATAAGACTTGGAGTTACTGCATTCACTGAGGGCCATGGTGTTGAACAGAATGCATTGTAAGTACTAACGGATGGGAGGCATCTGGAGATCTTGACAGGAGGTTGACTAAGGAGTCAGGCTTGGGATGGGCTGGCGTTTGAGGCTCTGCGGGCAAAAGTGTGGCTTTCAAATAGCTGAAGTGCTGTCCTGCAGGGTGGAGACAACTCCCTGTAGTCTGTGTTGCTCTCTGGGTATAACCTAAGGATTTTTTTGGTTGTATTTTTAAATAAATAGATTTCAGTGGTCATATTAGTACTCATGCAATAGCCTCAACTTTGTCTCTTAATCCATGAAGCTTAAAATATTTTCTGGCTCTTTAAGAAGTAGTTTGGTGTCTCCTGCTTGGGGCTATTTACAAGAACTTTATTCACCACACTGAAGGAAATGAGTTGCAATATTTTTTAGTTTAGTACTTGGTTACTCTAATCTTACTATTTTCATACTCAGAATAATGTAATATTAGACATAATATAAGTAGATATTAATAAAAATATAAAAGAGCACTTTTCTTTGAAAAAATAAAAATTGTATAACAAAATAATTTGAGGATAACAAGAGTGAATATACTGTGTATCATAATCTTAAAAGAAGGGCCAAAGTGGTCCCCAGGGTGCAAGTCATGGACAAAAAAGATTCTCACTTCCAAAACAGAAGCAGAAAAAAGCACAAAACTCTCTCTTTGGTGAACAAGAGAAACTAGTTGGACAAATAAAACAAGTTAGCAAATACATGTAAATTTAGAATAAAATCTCCCTCAGGGAAAAGTGTTTTCTTGAGTGGGGAACCAGGGATGCCTCCTGCCTGGGGCTTCTCCCTGTCCCTCGTCTCGCTCTGGACAGTTCTCCATCCACTGAGCCCATGCCCAAACAGACCGGTGTTTGGCTTCATGAGAAAATCAGAGACACAGTGCTAACTGGCTAAGAATGTGGCTCTGGAATGGGACAGTCTTCTATTTTCCATTTGCTGAGGCAAATAACATTGTTATGCAAAAGAATTAAAAACATTATACCTCAGTGATGTATGTGCTATATACGATGTATATAGCACACATTTTGCAATAACTATATCTTGCAAACAACCCAAATGTCCATCAACCAAGGAATGGATAAAAAAGATGCAGTCTTTTTATTTGGTAGAGTACTGCTCAATAATATAAAGTACTGTCCTATAAAGAAGATAAACTTCAGCCATACTCATAAGTGAAATAAATCAGACTTGCATGTATAAACATCCTATTGGCTCCCTGGTATGAGAAATTGAAAGAGGAAATAAGGACCAAAACATACAATAGATATATTGAAATGGGAAGAAATTGTTCAAAAGGAAACAGTAAGAATTAGGGTTAGGGAAAGGGGAAAGGGGAAAGGAAGGAAGGGAAAGGAAAATAATACACGATAGTTATACTATTGGTTCCTCTTAGTTTGTTCAGAAGAAAGGTGTGCTAATATTGTTTGGAAATTCTTTATGCCCAAATCTTATGCTCTGAGTAACCACTTGGAAGATAACAATACACAATGTACTAACTATTGTTATTCTCCTATTATTTTGTTATGAAAGTTTATTTTTTTTCCATAAACTAAAACAAAGTACAGTTATTAAAGCACAGTTAGTTACCTGTAACTGACAGAGTGCTTTAGTAAATTCAATTATTCTCCTTGCCACCACCAGCTGGAATTAGCGCAGAAAGTCTCCAAGTAACAGGTCAGTTTGTGAACAGATGAGTTTGTAACCTGTCTGTGGCAGATTACAAACTACAGAGGAAGGCTAGTTCTCAGTTTAATAAACTAGACAACTTCCTCAGAAATAAGGCTTTAGTTTCAGGTACTTCAAAAGGAAAATACCAGGTTAGGAGCAGTTTGTCCTAGCCTGAAGCACCCAAGTGAGGGGTGCTTTGCATAGATTTCATTCATATGTTTTCAATGCCTTGAGGGTCTAAAGGAGAGACAGCTAAACATGACGATCGCGTGGATATATATGCTTCCTTTATAGATTTAGGCGCATGCTCAGGGAGCTGTAAAACACAGACGCAAGCTTGGCTTTTAAGAAGGCCAGAGGAAGCTTCCTGAGGGAGAGGGTGCCTCTCCCTTCAGAGAATCAGAGAAGCTCTTCAGGGTGAAGAGGGGTGGCGGAGCTGAGGGTGCGGGGACTCAGGCAGTAGATGGCGGGAGCGTGACAGAACTTGGGCTGTTCAGAAAACTGTAGTTTTGTACACGGTTAGATCGGAGTGGTCTGAAAGGATGCCGAAGAGTCACACAATGGCAAGGCCGTGCTCTACTAAGGCATTTGAGTATCATCCTGAGGGCACTGGAGACCTTGCCGGAGTGTTAACTGTGACGTGATTATTTTTTAATTTTAAAGTGTTCTGGGGAGTTGGGCAGAGTGAGGCTGAAGCTGGGGTTCAGACTGCTGTTTTAGTTTTGCAAGTGAGAGATAATAGAGCTGAAGAGGGCTACAGAGTGCCAAGGAGGTCACCGGACCAGGATTAGGTTCTTGCTTGGGCTTGTGCGGTAAGTGAGGAAAGAGAAGTTAAGAGTGTTACTCAGCTATTGCTTGAATAATATGAACAGGACAGGACAGATTTGTAGAAAACTAAAAGCCAGGGATGGATCATTAGCAGTATGGGAGAGTATTGAGCGCTACGGGAGCTGACTTCGGAATCAGGGGAAGATGGGTGGAGGAAGTGGTCTTTGCGATGAGCTTTGAAGAATAGGTGGGTTTTCTCAAGGGAGCACTGGCCGTGTGTGTGTGTGTGTGTGTGTGTGTGTGTGTGTGTGTGTGTGTGTGTGTGTGTTCCGTATTAGGAACTGAAAGTGTTGGCAAATCTTTACACGAGCGGAGTCGTCCTTCGCTTCCATAGGTAGATAGGAGTTTGCGGTTAACAGCATCCACTGCCGCGCGTTGTCTCGCTTGACTGTGACCATGCTCTTGCGAGAGGACATGGAAACTAACACGGCCTGCTTTTCAGAGACGCATGTGCTCATCGTTCCGACCACCGATGCTTGCGAGCTCCCTACTCTGTAAGGAACCATGAGTTGAAACCAAACAGCGAACGTGAAGCTAGATCCCAATTAAAATGCTAAGCAGTTGCTGCTCAGGTAAGGACTGGCTATAAATAGCACCCGGAACGAGAGACCTTTTGGCAGCAGAAGCCAGCTATGTTTGCACCATGCGTCTGACAGGGATGGAGCCTAGCACTGGAATGCAGGAGCAGGACTTTGAGAGGAACCTTCAAACACACGGAATCAACTAACACTGCTGAGGGCATGGGTCACTTCACTTTTTTGTTTCACGGTCGAGGGGATGGTACTTTGCATGCTGACATTTGGAAAGGACATACCACAAATCCATTTTTTTTTCTTGTTCAAGCTTCCAAGACTTAGCTTTAAAGTTAAAGAACTGTAAGCTACTATTTCACTTGACATTTTCTGAAGGATTCTACAAAATGTGAATTTAACTGGGTGTTAGCAGGTAATGCATAAATAAGCAAAAGAGGATTACATAGTCAAAAAAGGTTTTCGAAACACTGGATAAACATATGTCAGTTGGCCTTTAAATAAATGTTTTCTATAAAAATAGTTTTTGATTTACAGAAAAATTTAGAGGAGATGAGGGGATTCTTATTCACCCTAATCCCAGTAACTCCATTATTAACATCTTATGTTAGTGGTGGTATATGTCACATTTAATAAGTTGATAGTGATATATTAACAGAAATTAATACTTTATTTAAATTTATTAAGTTTGGCGCATTGTCCTTTTTGTTCCAGAACCTCAGGTCCTATAACACATCACTTCAGGGTGCCATGGCTTTAAACTCTTCTTGCTTTGGACAGTCCACTGAGCTTCCTTTGCAGATGGCCTTGAGAAGTTTGAAGAGCACTGGGCAGGAGTTTTGTAGAATGCCCCCCTAGCAGAAGTTTTCTGTGTTTTTCTCGTGGCTGGACTGAGATTGTAGGGGCTTTTGGAGGAAACTCACACAGGTAAAGTGCTTTTCTCATTGCGTCACAGCACAGGTACATGAGATGAAGATGACTTCCCATTCTCAGACTGTTAGTCTTGTGACTGGCATTAACAACGTTCACCAGATATTTTCATGCCAAGTTATACTCGTTTCCCCTTGAAATGTTCTAATTTTGGGGAGAAAATCCTTGCGTGCATCCCATTCACAATATATAAGAATTTATGCTTCATCTCCTTGAAGCAGAGCATAGTAACTATAAATTATTTGAAGTTTCTGTGTAAAAGAAATTTATTTGCTCTATTTATTTAATCATTTCCTTATGCCGCCATGGACTCATGGATATTTGATTTAGACTTTTGGTTATAATCAATACAATTTTAATTTACCACTCTGATTATATCATATTTGGCCACTGGAAGGTTTTACATTGTTTCCACTGTTCTTTGACATAGTTTCATCATTGTAGTTTTTCTTTCTTTCTTTGTTTGTTTTTGTCTGATTTTTTCGTTTTGTTTTTAGCATGTCACTTCTTTGTAATGCAGTATGTTTCAGGCTTTTAGACTCCTGCTGTATATTTGAGTCCCAGTCTCAGAACCAGCTATTTTCCAAGGAAACTTTCTTTAAAGAATGATAGTAGAAATTAAGCTTCTGGGGAGCTTGACATGTTTTTTTTTTTGTTTTTTTTTTTACAAGTGATATACTCTTGTTTCAATAACTGTCAGTGGATATAGCAAGGAAATACATTTGTATGTGCCAACTAATGTATGTGTACTTATTTATCCATATTTTTATATCTGTAGTTATATTATTTCCCACTGTTGTTTACAACTTTAACCCATTAAAACGTGAATCATTCTAGCTTCTCTCTGTGGTTACTTATAGTTCCCAATTTCAACAATGAAAACCTAGATCCTACAATCTGTCACACAGTTACTTAATTTTTCAATGCAAGTGCTCATGATTAATAGTTTCAGAGTTGACTTGTACTTTGCTGAGCAAGATTTTATCAGAGCAGAGTTTACATATAGTTTCTTTTGCTTTTGATCTTATATACTGCACTGATTCCCAACATTGGGTTTATCTTAACCTATTGAGTGAGGTTACTTCATGCACTTGTGTTACAGTTAGATTCTGTTGCAGTATTCTGCATCCCATCTTAGAACTCCTCTATGTGCTAAATTAGTATTTTTAAAAATGTGCACATGTAATATTTGAGCTCTTTATGAAATCTACAGGTCTTGACAAATGGATAGTGTCATATGCCCACAATTATGCTGTCAGACAGAATATATTCATAGACCCCCCAAATCCACCACACTTCAATTCCCAGGTCCACACTCCTGGGAAGAACTAGTGTGTTTACTAATTCTCTCGTAATATGCAAGGGGTCCTCAAATCATCCTTAGGGTTCATTAGGAGGACTCACGGGATTCAGCAGAGTATTCACCCTTATAAGTTATGGAGTGAAGGAACACAAAGCGAAGTGATCAGTGTGAAAATGTGTCTGGAGCAAAGTCCAGATGAAACCAGATACAGGCTTGCGTAAGATCTTCTCCATTTGTGTCACACAGGAAGCGTTTAATTCATCCGGACATATGGCCACACATTTGAAATGTTATTCAGGGATGCTCTTTGGAGTGACCCACACCCAGCGTTTGTGGTGGGGGCCAATCATACAGTCCCAATTTGCCTAGCAAGTACTGAAGGAAAGTAGGTGTTCAGCACATAGCCGACTATGTGCACAGGTAGTTTAGACACAGTGAGCCACTTAGTCTTAGAGTGATGGAAGCACTTCTAAAATCCAAGTTCACAGACATCAGCCAGCAAGCAACCTTGCAGCTGAGTTTTCTAAGACTAGCAGTCTCATGCCTCTTGTTTTTTGTTTGCTTGTTTGCTTTTTGGTAGCAGGAATAGAACTCAGGACCTTGTGGTTGCCAGGCAGGCACTGTGCCATTAAGCTATATCCCTGGCCCTTATGTCTCTTATATTAACTGTTATGTATATCACATAAATGAAATGATAACAGTATATAGTCTTTAGAAACTGGCTTCTTCCTCTTAGAAATATGGTTTGAAGATTCATTGACATGGCTTTAGAGCTCACTCCTTTTTATCAGTGAATAAGCTTCCATTGTTTGGGTGTCGCTTTGTTTATCCATTCACCTATTGAAGGACATCTTGAGTGCTTCCACTATTTAGAGATTATTAAGCAAGCTACAAGTTTTTGCATGGACATGGATTTTCAAATTGGGAGTATGATTGCTTGTATGGAGACAATATTTTTGGGTGTGTGGTTAGACCATATTGGGCTTTGTAAGAGACTGCCACATTGTCTTCCAAAGTGGCTGTATCCATGGTAGTAGCCTATCACACGCATGCCACAGAAGCTGTTTGTTATCGCTGAAAGCTCTAGAAGGTTTGCCATCGCCAGGCTTCATAATCTTGCATCCCCACCAGCAATGCATGAGAGTTCCCATTGCTCCTCCTCATCAGCAACTGCTATTGTTTTGTGCATTCTAATTGGTGCATAGCACCGTCTCATTATACTGTAATATCCATGTCCCCCGTGACATACTTTTGAACATCTTTCCTTGCTATCTTAAAATTGTTTGCTGAGGTATCTATTCACATAGTGCGTTCGTTTTGAATGAGGTTGTTTATTTTCTTATTGTTGAATTTTTAAAGTTAGTATATTTTTGGTTACAAATCCATTACTAAATATATGGTTTTGCAAAACATCTTAATAGAGTATTAGATGTTTTTATTTTAGTAGAGATCATATTGCAAATTGTGCTATTTCATAGATTGTGCTCATCGGGTGCTATCTAAAGCACATTACCAAACTCAAGGTTTTCCACATTTTCCTTATTTTTTTCTGGAATTTTATAGTTTTATTTTTACATTCATATAATTAATTTGTTAATTTTTATATAAAGACATCAGGTGTCTATGTAGCTTAATTTTTGCATATGAATGTAGAATTGTTTCATAGCATTAGTTGAAAAGACTATACTTTCTCCATTGAATTGACCTTTTGCTATGTAATAAAACCAGTTGACAATATTTGTATGGGTCTGTTTCTGGACTCTACATTCTTCTATTGATCTGCTTCCTTTTTTGATCAATATCACATTATCTTGATTACTATAGCTTTACCATAAGCCTGAAATTGCATAATGCAAGTCTTCAGACTTTAGTATATAACTATTTTGGGATCGATTGCCATTTTGTGTGAACTTTAGAATCAGTTTGTTAGCCACCAAATATATAAATAATATGCAAAAATATCTTTTCATTGCAGTGCTTTCAGAACCATTAGTATTCTAATGTGATTTACAAATATCTAAGAAAGATATACTTTGTAGCACTGCCCAGACTTATTGAATATCTCTTTTTTCTCATGTTTAAATTGCATGGCCCTCTGAGATGCTGCCCTTCATCTGACAAAAATAAAACAACAAAGCTCACACAGGAAAAGATATCTCACTATGTTAGTAGTGTGACTAGAATCAAAGTGTAGACTAAAATCCTGTTTCCTTCTTTTCTGGTCACATTAGAATATGACATGTATCTTCACATATAGCTCAGATAAATCTTGCAGCTAGTATAGACACTCATAGAAGCAAAATGTATACATTATGTGGTTTAAAAGACTTTAGTACCTCATGGTAGATGAATGGCTTTTCATCCAACTTAACTGCTTATGTTACAATGATTAATGGTAATTATTATATAATTTTCTTCCTATTCTATGAGATAGCATCACATGATTTAATATTTAGGATAATTCTTATAATCTCACAGCTCCAGTGTCCAACAACATTCATACAATGAGTGTAATGGATTTGGAGCCCCTCCCATTGAAAACTGTGAAGGACAGTAAAGTAGGAATCGAGGCCCATCAACCTTAAACTGAGCTTTTGTTCCCTTCAAAATTAGTTTTCCATATTCTCTTCACTTCCCCTATGAAGCTGTGTTTTGTTCTCCTATTCTTGTAAATAGAGCTGTATTAGTGAATGATTCTAAAAAGCTATCTCTAAGAGTGTTAATATAATTATCTTCTTAATTAAATGCATTTTTTCTTCTGAAGCTCCATCAGTTTATTCAAGCTCTTCTGAAAGTTTACTGATGTCACCCTCAAGGTGCCCAGGCCAAGTAGAGGGTACAGATGACAAAGTATGTGCCTTTCTGATACTTCATGGAGTCTGCTTGGTTTATGCCATTTCACTTAACTGTGAGAAACTAGCGGAAACTACATGGCTGTGTCTTACATATTTTCTTGTCACTGAGACACCTACAACTCTAAGGAGGAAAGGTTTTTTTGCTCCTGGTCTGCAGAGGTTTCAGTTCACAGTTGGCTGGCTCCAAAACAGGGCAGTATGGTGGGTGGGAACTGGCAAAGGAGAAACAGTTCATGGCATGGTGGCAGAAAACAGTGAGACGGACGGAGGGAGCAGGAAAGAGAGACATCCTTTCAGGCCACACCCCCAGTCACTCAGCTCCTCCAATCAGACTTCACCTTGCAACATCACCTTTAGCTCAATTAGTCCACTGATGAGGACCCCCACACACAGTGCAGTCAATTCCCCAAAGCCCTACCTATAAGGGCACGAGGCTTTGGAGATATCTAGATATAAACCATGACTGACTGCTGCTGTGAATAGAATGGTAGCTCTCTTTATAGAACCAGATTCACGATGCCTAATCATTTTGTGGCCATGCCTTCCTCAGGGGGTTGAATATTAGACCCCCAAAAGATATATTCACATTTAACAATGTTTAATTTTGAATTCAGTGTTATTTGGAAAAAATGTCTTTGCTGGAATTAGGTCATGCTGGATTCTTTGTTAGCCTCTAAAACTAATATAGAAGTCCACACAAGAGAAAGACAGAAGATAGGAGATGAGAAGATAGCCTTGTGCAGATGTTGGTTGACCGTATTTGTGCGTTATAAGCCAAGGAGCTCATGGGGCTGAGGTGCTGGAGAAAATATAGGGGAGTTCTCCTCTAAAGGCTTTGGAGGGAGCAGGGCCAGCTCTTTAACTGGAGACTGCTGGCCTCTGGAACTGTGAGAGAGTAAGTTTCTGCTGTTAGACAGTTGCAGGAAACTTACACGCCTTCTCTCCCAAGTCTTCAAAGTTGAGCTTTGAAGAAGTCAGGGCATTTTGTTTTCTTTAGCTTTAGAGCCATCTACCCAGAGGAATCCTTGCGAGATACAGGGCTCTTGGTAAAGCACGTCTGCTTTAACTCACCATCGTGTCCCCCGCCTGAGTGGCCCCTTGTGTAATCACAGATGCTCTGGATGCATTCCTTGAATGAATGGCATCACTGGGTGACTGAGTTGAAGATACTAGAATTTAAGGGCCCGTAAGAAATTAATCTAAACATCACAATTGTCTGATGAAAATAAAAATCCCAGAAAGAAGTGACTTTCTGATATGCTTTTATTTATTCATCTTTCCCAGTACATCCTATAGTGAGCCCTTCCTGAAACTCGCTGTGGTCTGGGAAGTTTATGTTTATAATCCCATGGGAAAGTTATTGGAATTTGAAAATATTAATCCCATCTATGACTTCCAGTGCAATCCACAGTGAGACTAAAGACACTAAGACATAATTTTAGTCATAGGGAGTCAAGGGATCCAAAGTCCTACCAGGATGTTGGTTCATCAGAACAAAGGCCCCTACCCACAGCTCAACCTGGATTTTACTAATCCATGAAGAAGGGAGTGGCTTGAAGATGGGTGACTGTGAGAATGATGGGAAATACATGAATACTGTGAGCTGTGTAGGAGGCTTGAAAGCGCCTCTACAACATGCAGAGAGGAGGATATGCAGAAAGACCAATCTGCATAATGCAATTGAGGTAGCATTTAATTTTGGGGGAGCAGTGGCTCAGCTCTGATGCGCAAACTTCTTCTGCCCTGGGAGGTCACAGCCTCTTATCTTGAGGCTCAGTCCCGTTGACAGCCCTGGACCTGTGGCTCTTCATCCCACCCTGCTCAGCCATGTGTTTGGGAGTCACAGGGTGGGGAACAGCAAGCAGTGACTGACTGTCACCTAGATTAGGCATCAGCACCTCAGCCAGCCCTATTTACATTGCTTAGAGCCAATTGAAGGGATAAAGAAATGGCCTAGCCGGCCCTGTGCATGTCGGTACATGGAGACAGGGCCAGGTTTAGCCAAAGTGGAAATAATTGCTCTTTGTTCAAGGAGGGTTGTCCTGGTGGTTCTCCACAGATACATGGTGACTGTTTTTTAAAACTTGATTATTTTGACGGTGGATTTGGATGGATGATAAAAATCTATCACCTGTAAGTGACTGATGATGTTTTACTTGTATGTTTTATGTACACACACACACACACACACTATTTTACATATTGCCATTACTTAAAATTCTTAGACTTGCACTTTGGAAAGAACTTTAAGTCTCTCTGCTAAACTTCAGTTTCGGAGAGACTAAAAGACAGATTGGAACATCATAAGAAAATCTTGTGATTTTTGTAAGTATGCCATTGAAATACAAAAGCAGCATGAGATTGAATTACTTCATTATTTTTTCTATCTTCATGTCTCACTGTCCTGCACTGTCCTAATATCCTGGGAAATTTCTTCTTTTTCCTATTTTTCTACTCTCCTTTTTCATAGTTTTCCATAGATGGATAATGTAATCTTCATAAATCTCAGTTTTGATCCTACTCTACTACTTCAGTGTTTTACACTGTCTTCAAATGTTTGCAAAAGGAAGCCTGAACTGTAGACCTGGCCAGAGTTGATCTTTGCAGCTTTTATTGCCACCTCATCCTTTTTAAGAGCACCTATAAGTGCTCCCAAGCCCTAGAGCAATGCCCTTCAGACTTCCGTGCACACACACTTCAGGGGCAGGATCGTGCTGCAAAGCAGATTCTGACTCATTAAGCCTCGAGTGGGGAGTCCCTGGTCTTTAGAATCGGCTCTCAGGTGCAGTGGTTAAACCTGTCTGTGAACCACAAGTATCCAGGCTCTGGTATTATAATGCCCTTCTGTATGCGTTGTCAGATTTCATTGTTAGGGGCCCACTATCTGTTATGATTTTTGTCTGGATGTCCTCACAAAGCCTTGTGCAGTCACAAGGGGCAGGCTTTTTCAGAGGTGGCTGAATCTAGAGTGTGGGATTGATGCATGGTGCAATGCTGGGATTAAGGGTGCTGAGATTAAGGCTGGGTGATTGCTGGATCAGCCCACTGATTGGATTGGTAAAGCTCTAATCCCAGGTGTATTGATAAGATAAGAGGGGCAGAAAGAGACTTTCCCTCTTTTGCTCTTGCTGCTTTTGCTGTCTCCCAGCACAAGTCCAGCCACCAAGAACTGCTGCCTCTCACCCATGTACCACACTGCTTTGGACCCAGCCAATTATGGGCTGAAACTCCACAAACTGTGAGCTAAATAAACCTTTACCCCCTCATTGTCTCAGCAACAACAGGAAAGTAACTAATACACTATCTGTCTTTCTGCTACTGGAGAATAAGAAGACCATTCGGATTTACTTTTTTCACTTCTAAATCCTCTGGTGCCTATCATGATGATTCTGATGAATGTCCTGGCTTTGGAAATGACTTACTCACCTCCTTCTTGCATGCTTTTAGCAGTGAGTTAAATTCAGAGAGGAATAATGACCTTTCCCGGGTGGCTCCATGAGGTAGTGGCAGAGCCAGAACCAGGAACTGGACTTTAAAATAAACATCCACTGTGGCACTGACTTCAAGGAAAAATTTTAGGAAAAGTAAGCATGTTATTCAGAACTGGTCTGCCAGGTTTTGGATATTCAACATGGAATTCTCATTGCAAGCCCTTTGGCAAATAGCAAATGTGTGTGAAAAGACAAGAAACACCTCAGGGCATTTCTCAGAGCCCAGGGAGGCACACAATTAGACAAACAGTTTACTTGCAGGGTAACTAGAGTGTAGCCAATTGAGAAGGATTGACCTAATTCTTCCTTTTTAATTACCTTAATTTTATCCATCAGGTAATTAATTGAATGACTTAGTGATTGCAGATGCTTTTTCTATCTCCAGCCAAGAAGGAAAACAAATGTCAGAAATGTAAGTGGTAGAGATGGAAAGATTATCGCGCCCTGCTATTCCAGAAATCCCCTTTGTAACCACTGAGATCTTGGGTCCTATGATTGTCTACTGAGGAGGGCTGCCACATGCATTGTACAGTGTTTGCCATCATCCCTGGCATCTGCCCACTACGTGTGAGTGGTACTCTTCCTCCCTTCAGGTCATGACTATCAAAAATGCCTCCAGACACTGTTAATTTTCCCGAGGGAGGAAATCATCTCTAGTTGAGAACTAGATTACATCATGGCGCAGGTTAGGGTGTCTCCAGGGTTGTACTGAGCAGCTACCTGTTCCAGGCAATCACAGCTGCGACTTTGGGAGGTGATTGCATTAGGGGTTTGATTTGAAGGAGCTGTTAGGAGGTGCGGTCTGGTGAGAAGAGGCCTGTCCATTGGGTACATGGCCCGGGAGGGTTTATCCGCCTCCCAGCCCTTCCCTTTGTGCTCTCTGGATGTCTCCTCAAATGCCTTGAGCTCCTCTGCTCCGCTGCCTCCTCCCTGTACTGTGCTCTACCTCCACAGTGCTGTCTCACCTTGGAGCTAGCTGACTACGGACTGACATGGGAGCCAAAATAAACTGCTTCCTTTAAACTGTGGGCGTTGGATATTAAATCTCAGTGACATGTAAAGTGACTAAGATACAGCTCAAATATGGTAACAAATCCATGGAGCACCATTTTCCCAGACCTGAGGAGGTTGTAACTAATTTCAGAGGTGGTAATACCTGCAGTTCAAGCCTCCCAAGTTCTACCCCAGGATTTTCAATGGTGAGCTGCTGTAGCCTAAGGGTGACTCCCTCCCCCACCCAAATGCAACAAAAGATTTGTAAAAGCTGTTAGAATGTTCGGCAATTTAAACTTTGATGAAAGTTTTCTGCTGGAATGACTTTGATCTCCACCAAAGTTTTTGTTTCCAGGGCCTCAGTACTGGCATTATCATCTTCAGTTTCTGTTTTGCCTCAGAAATCTTGGTTTCCATCTTTTTAATCCTTTTATATTCAGTCACTTTGTTCCAGGCAATTGAGTTAGATAGAAATATTCTAGGCAGTCAGGCAGAGTTGGGCCCTCAAAGGAGCCAGGGCAGAAGCCCAGATACCCAGCAACTGTGGAGGATACCAACATTACCTGCTGTGGGCCAGGCCTCAAGACAAAAGATCAAACAAATGCACCCACATCCCAAGGCCTGATAGTCTAAATAGGTCTCTGTCACCCTGAGGGGGTCAGGAGTCACCACCTCAACCTCCTACTGAAGAGTCACTGCTCTTTAAGCTACATGACTCACTTCCCATTTGTCTTCTATTTAATTAATGTTACTCAAACTGTTACTCTTATTGGTTAACAAAGTTCTTTCTCATCTCATGCCTACCTTGCGAGTTCCCATGCCTTTTCCCACTTTGGACCCATCTCACCTCATGGTTTTACTGTATCAAAGACCCTAAAAAGACAGAGTCTCTGGCAACCCACTTCCCTTAAACAGAAGCTTTTTTTCTCTCAATAAATATATTCCGCTCTTAACTTCAGTTGTTCTTAAAATTCATTCTTCTATTTTAGAGAATGAACTCATACTGGAACGTCTACTAGGTTGGGAGTTTCACTCCCCTATGTCAGCTTTATTCTCTGCTCTCCAGCCCCTGTGCTCCTAATTTGATTACCCCTCTCCCTACCTAGGTCTTCAGTGCATTGACCTCACCATTTTGCACCACTGACCTCTCATCTCTATTTACCTCCTTACACAGCTGCGACTCTAGTCTGTCATGGGAATCCTGATCTACTACACACCTTCGACAGCCTGTGTTCTGACAGCTGAGTTAAGAGCAGACTGTGTGAGATTGTTTACCTTGTGCGTGTCTGAGCCTGAACAGGTGACCATGTGCCCCCAAGTGGAAAGCATGCATGCCGCATGGAGACCAACCCAAGACCGCAGACCTCAAATGAGTGCTCACACTGCCTAGATTCTCATCCTCAGACATTTGTTTTCTCCTCTGTGGGACAGTTTTTTTTATTTTTTTAAAAATGTTTTGCTTCCTTGGGTATCTTGTGCCTCCTTCTGGCCTGTACTCTTACTTGATAACCTGGCTTGGAAAAAGAATAAAAGCAGAGGATACTTTTCATATACACACAGTCAAATCCAGGATGTACGACTATTTGGATCCATGTCTGTGTTTTCCATCTTCGTTGCTGTTTCTTTCCAGGGACAATGTTCTCTGGTGCTCATTACGCCTATGACTTCCTCAGTTATTGCCCCCACCTCCTGTTTTCCTGTTGACTGTTTCTTTTTTTCAACCAGAAAATTCCTACTGCATAGAAATACACCCTATGGTTTCTCAGCATTTTACACTGCCTTTCTGTGATCTAAATTTTATTACGTTACCACGTTTCTCTCTTTTCCTTCACCATAAATTATCTTGAAAGAGTGGTCTACATATGAATATGAGGCATCTGCTTCCTTATGTCTTTCACTGTTCCTTTAACACACTGTGATCTTGGTTTTGCTATCACTAGTTTTCTAAAATCATTCTCGGGCATGATGATCATGTTGCCCAAATGAACAGACACTTCACTGAACTCTCCTACTTGCTGTTTTCTGGGGACCTCCCTGTCCTTGTGGAAACTCTTCTTGTGGTTCCTAACCATTCCCTTGCTTCTATGTATCCTCCTTTTCTGTCTTTTAGTTTGGTGGTTCTTCCTTCTTCATTTCTTTTTACTTTGTCAGATTCTCTACCAGGGGTTCTGGACCGTCTCCTTTGTCTACATAGTCTCATGATACCAAATGGGTCAGGGCTAACTGCCAAATTTATAGTCACCACTATATTCTTTCCTGTGTTCTAGATTTACACATATGCTGACTCCATTATTTCTAATTGAATATATTATAGATATGTCATTTCATTGCATTTTCAAGAGTTTTAAAATTTTTCCTTCCTCTCCTTCCGTGTTCCTCCCCTGGAACTCTCTCCTCTGCATAGATGTTATTATTACTCACCAGCTACTCAGGAATCTGCCTTGATTTCTTCTGTTTATCCCTGTATGTGCTCCAACAGTATGAGTTTCCATCCTATTTCTGAGATATGTCTTCCTGTCAATAAGAAACAACATTAGATACTTGTTAAAGTTTTTACTGGGATTTTACTGGGATTAACTCTGTAGGGGAGAGAGAATGATGATTCATTACAAGTCTTGTCAGGGTGATAGAATTTTTAAAAAGGGAAACAGAGGAAGTAAAGGGGTGATGGTAAAGTGAAAAGGGAAGAACTGAAAATGTGTTGGTGCCAATAAGGACATAGAAAACTAAACAAAGTGTGAAAGGGGGACACACACACACACACACAAAGAATGGGAAATTGCAGGAAATGGAAATTATATATGGTGGTAAATAGAGAGATTCGGCAAATAGTTTGATGACATGGGTTGAATTAATGCACTTTTTGTGGTTTGACAGCCCTGTGTGTCACTACTTTGGCTTAATGCTGGTGTTGGCAAGGCCAATGATTGGTCAGGTCTCCTACAGCAGTGTGTAGGCAGGTTCTTCATGCCATGTGGGAATTCATGGTTTATGTCCTCTGCACTATACAACATTTATTAACTGGACTCTTGGAAGAGGCACTTCTGTGGTTTTCTTGCCACCATGCTTGTCTACTTTACATAAAGTCATATGGTTATTACTCATTAGGGAAGTGCTAATCAAAACTGCAAAGAAATACCAATTCAGACTTGATTATAGCACTGCCTATAATCAAAAAGACGAAGACAATTATTGGTGAGGATGTAGATAAATGCTGGTGGGAACTAATCATGATATAATCACTTTGGAAAACAGCTGGGAAGTTTCCTAAAATGTTAAACACAGAGTCACCATCTGATCCAGCAATTCTAATTCCATTCTTAGATCTCTACCCAACAGAGAGAAAAATAGATGTTCATGAGGGAAAAAGCACCCCAGTGTTATTTTTTGTCCATTATGGAACACAGAGCAGATCTACTTATTTGAGTTTGTTGGGACTTGAAACAGCCACTAATCCTATAAACAATCGTTAGTTGCTTTTCCAGAGGCAACGGGTGACTCTGGCAGGTCTTCCATCAACAACTCAGTGGTATACATTACCGCTGCCACAGTCCGGAGGCTGGAATTCAGCACAAGGCTCTCTCTAACACAGGAATGATGACACGCAGTTCTACACGTGACTTGGAGGTGGGGACCCGGAAACCGTCTGCAAGGATCAGCAATAACTCTGCTTTCTTACAGGGTAAGTAGCTGGTTTCCTGGCTCAGCACTCATTTTCTTAATTTGTGAGCAAAGCTGACTTCTTCCCATCCTTTAGATCCTAGGACTTCTTTGAGAAAATGTATGTATCAGGCATGTTCCCAGCAGTGCTTTCACCCCTCTTCAATCCTCCAGCCCCCAATGTGTTATTTTAATCCTACTTACTTCATGATCTGAAATTGGTACATTTCTGTTTATTTTCATAGTGTTCAATTAGTCCCACTATAAGGTAAAATTTTTGTGGCCATAATTTGTATTCTTCACTGTCTTATTTACTTCTAAGTCCCCATTTGGAACAATGCCTAGCAGGCTGGTAAGAGATTATCAGTAAATACGTTCATTAAATGAATGAACGAACATGCTTTTTCACTCCTCTAGCATTTGCCAGCTATTCATTCTCTTCTTTTGAACAAAATACTATGCATTTTCTAATGTTATCTGCCCTATAAATCATCCCTCTGTTGGAAGGTAATTTCTAATTCAACCATGCTCTCATAAAATTTTACTTGGTGCTTTTTTATACCAGACATTTTGCTTTATATCTTTGCAGTTACATATATGCCTTGCCTCTGTGGTTTTTTTTGTCTCATAATCAGAATTAGATTTATGGATACTTAATACCAAATATTATACCTTATATGTTTTATACCCCACTATGCAGCCTACTCAATACATATTTACTGCATATTACTGAATATCTGTGTTCTAGCATGCATCCTAGGGCAAGGAGATACAGTATTGAATAACTCTCATGGGTTTATTTTCTACCAGGGTAGATAGAACAATCAACAAATTGTGGCGAGTTAAAGCAGGAGAAGGGGAATAGACATTGAAAAAGAAGAAGATAACTGAAAAAATCTTGGTCAGAGAAAGCTTCTCTGAGATGTGATGTGTGAATCCAGTTCTGCATGGAGTGAGGGCAAGCCATCCAAGTATCGGGGAAGAGTCAATTACTGGAAAACCACAGCAAACAGAAAGGCTGTGAGATGGGAATCAGCTAGAAGGAAGGCAGCACAACCTGTGTGTGTGTGTGGGTGGCAGTAGAGGTTAGAAAGTAGTTGCAACCTTGTTTTATATAGAGCCTCCATGGGCTGTGAAGTGGGTTTGCATTTGATTCTCAGTATGTTGACATGGCATTTCTAGATTTTGATTAGATTAAGAATGTCTCAAGTACCAAAGTTACCATTATTGACTCCTGAGTACAAAATAGTTTGGGTTGGAGGTAAAAATGTAATCAAGAAAACCAGTCACAAAGCTATTTGATGGAGCAAATGAGAAAAGGAGGTGGCTTGCATTAGAACAGTAATGTGGAAATGTTTGAGAAGTGGCTGGTTGAATGAGGTACCCAGGGGCACAGAAAGGAAAGTGTTTTGGTAGAGAGGAGGATCAAATACATCAATGCTACTAAGATACTGTTATGGTTGATAACTGTGGCACCTTGAGAAGTTGGAAAGTTTAACTAAGAGACTCAGCAGGGAGCTAGGATCCTTATTTTGTAAATATCCCCAGCCTGTGCAAAAGGAGGGCACGAGATTTTGTGAGTGCTACATCTGCCCTGGGGGGTGAAAGGGGAGTAGCCTGCATACCATACAAGGGAAAAGAGGTTTGCTCTACCCTTCTTTGTTCTGGCTGCTTTTGCTGGCTGCTGCCTTGAAGTGTTGCCCCTGTACACCCTGCCTTGGAGCCAGCTGATTATGAACTTAAACCTCCACAAACAGTGAGCTAAATAAACCTTTCCTTACTTCATTTTGGGTGTTGAATATTTTGCCCCAGCAATGAGAAAAAAAGTAACCAAGAAAATACTGAGCAAAAGATGATTGATAATTTATACCTTGAGGTCAGTGGTGAGGTTGATGTGGCGTCTCTGGAGGGGTGGATAGAACAAGCTGATTGGAATAATTCCAAGAAGGTGGAGGCTGAGGAAGTAAAGGCAGAAAGCATGGACTTGAATGCAATTTTTCTATTTGAAAGGAGCATACATGGGGAAAGAATGCAAACAGATGATTACTTCCTAGAAATATTTTTATTTTCAAGAAGAACATACAGAAGAAAATATGGAAAGTCCTGGACTTAACTTTGAATCAATGGCTGTCAACTCTTATCCTAAATGGAAGCTGGAGGCTGTCTGTTCCCTCTACTCTGTTAACTGCTCTCTACCCATGAGAGGACAGTGACCCCCTTGTCCACAGTAAAGCTTCCAGAAGGATGGGTGAAGGGAAAGGCAATAGAAATGCCCTGGGAGGGGTGGGGAGAGGTTCTCTTGTCCCTTTCAGGATTACACTTTCTCTCATTTTGGGTTTCTGCCCAGTGCTTTCGAATTTTACTTTCCAGAAAGCCAGTTGTCTTGGCGAGAACACTTGGTTGCAGATGGAGAGGGTGGAGGAAGAAGCTGGAAATCACAATAATGAAAAGCAAAGCAAAAACTCTAATTGGTTTAAGTAAAAAAGATGAATCAATTCTTTCAGCTATTTTCCTCCATTATTTCTCCTTACCAAAAAAAAAAAAAAAAAAAAAAAAAGACTTTAAAAACAGTA
The DNA here is from genome assembly GCA_004027295.1 of Dolichotis patagonum. Lineage (NCBI taxonomy): Eukaryota > Metazoa > Chordata > Mammalia > Rodentia > Caviidae > Dolichotis > Dolichotis patagonum. The sequence continues at coordinate 39,140 of PVJX010009578.1, forward strand.
GCAGGCTGTAGACTGAGAAAAAAAAAAAGAACAAAAACCACTTGTTTATTTTTTAATATGCACCAGGGGTAAGTAAACTACACATGACCTGTGGGCCACACGTGGTGTGCGCCCTGTTAAAGAAACATAGGGGAGAGCGCCCACCTGAGAAAGCTCTGTGGAAGCAATCCTGGCTGGTCATTCATGCAGGTGGGAATGGGCTGAATTAGGGGAGCAGAGGCAGCAGGAAGCCAGAGTAGGAAAAGGATTTAAAGGGCGAGAAAGATTTTTGGATAGGAGTTAGTGTGGTCCTGGTTCTCTGAATTGTGGGGCTGGAGTGTGGCCATGTTTCTGGGGATGGACAGTGCAGATGGACATGGCTTTGTTCTTCAGTGATTTCCTGCTGAGCCTGTGGAGGAGGAGTGGTCTTACCCATCCGATGTGACACACATGTTCTTGTAGATGAAGTTTTATTGGAACACAGCCAGGATCATTAGTTATATGTTTCTTACTACAGAGACAGTATTGAATAGTTGTGACAATATATGCCTGTAAAAGCTTAAAATCTGTGCTCTCTGACCTGTTATAGAGTTTGTTGACTCTCTAGTCTACTCGAAAATTTTCCAAAATGTGCTCTCGGGAATGTTACCTCATAGGATGTAGTGAGCACATACTGTGGGAAAATGGCTAATTAGATTAAGCAAGTTTCTTCACTGTGAAACTTCACAGAGTCTTTAATAAATGGTTCATGGTCCTGGCTGGGGCTTAGTCAGGTTCAGATCTAGGCCCAGCTGCCTGGGTTACTGGGTCATTGAAGCCAAGTAGGAGTAAAGTCCGTGAAAATGGAAAAAAATAAGTCGAATTATAACTTGGCCAAATTGAGGATGGCAGCTAGTACCCCTTCCTTTGAATGCACAGAAACACTCCAATTTATAGGTGGGGTAAAACAAAAGCTAGAAAATATTATATAGAGATGTATTCAGTTTTATATATCTATATAGAGTTGTATTCAAGTATTGGCCCAGAGGTACTGATAATATGAATCCCCTTGGCCTCAGGCCTGGGAATGGTGGTTGTACTCCCAGCCTGAGGAAGCCTGGAGAAATTGATCTCTTTTTTAAAAATCTAGTTTTTAAAGATTCATTTTCCTTCAATTATGTGATGAATTGTGAGGTTTCTAGGTGGATTTAAGGATGAGAACATAAATAAAATGGGAATTAGGGTTCAGCATTCCTGAAAATGCTCCATCTTGGATTGAAGATACTTCTAGGCAAGGAATACTTATTTAATAAAAAATGAAGTGACAATAAAAATACCACATTATTTATAGCTGCTTAGGTGTCTAGTACTCTAATGTGGAGCTCTCCATAAGTGACCACGGATGGGTTTAACCCACATGCAACTCAGCATGGCATCTGCCCAACATAGCCCTAGGCCCTAGAGTGACAGCACATTCCTCCAATGCTGACTTCAGCGTTCTTCTTCCAAGCCAAAATTGAACTTCTTTCCTGTTTTTGGCACATGCACACCCATCAGCATTCCCCCAATCAGCTGTCAATACATCATTCTGCCCACCCTTTCAAACTCCACCGTCTGTCAAACCTAATAAAAGCCCGTGGCTTCTTGGTTGCCCTCAGAGGGACCTTGCTTGCTTCTGTAGCCTTCGAGTGCCTGCAGTAAAGGCCATTTTTCCTTTTTTTTCTTTCTCTGCCCATGCTTCTCTGCCATGCCAGGGAAAAAACCTAACAACCACATTGAAACACACTCTGGAGAACACTCAGGTGTGCAGAGAAGGCCTTTAATCTCCATGTTTGGAGGAGAACATATTAGAAGGAGAACAATCACAGCCATGTGCACACAGAACAACAGCTGGAAGTGAGGTACAGGAGAGGATTGGAATTGTGCTCACGCTTTTAAGGCACAGTGACCACTCCAATCATGGTGGTCCAGTCAGTATTCCAGGGGTGGGCAAACTGAGGTGTAACTCCTGCTTCTTCATAGGTGAGGATGTAGTTGAAAGGGCTGAGAGATGCTGCCCCATATTACAACAAGATGTGGAGTAGATTTTTTTTCCCCTACAACATTCCTGTGTTTCCTCGTTGATCTTAAATATCCTTTATTTTTCACAAAATTCATGGGGAGACCAAATGTTTTGATAAACATTCGTGGAATGATTGGCTCAATCCAGTGGTCCTCAGTTTTCAGTGAGCGTGAAAATCGCCTGGCAGTTCTTAATCATTCGTGCCCCTGCAACTCCATCTGAGAGAGTCCATTTCAGCAGGTTTAGAAACCTGCATTGCGTTAAACTCCCAGCTCCTTCTAATGCAGAGGGTCCACTGATCACAATTTGAGAAACAGTGGTCTTGGCATTAGCTAAAAAAGTCGAAGGACTGCATGAGCTAACTGGGGTCCCGTCCTACTTAGCAGGAAGAGGTGGAGCAAGACTGCAGGCAGGGAGCTAAGTGGGAGTCTTCCTCGGGAATCATGTGGCATATCTTCCTTGAAAACCTCTCACATGAATGAGGAGTTGCCTACAAATTTAGTTTGAAATTTTGATCAACTAAATGCTCATAGACATGACTAACAAACTGGAAGTAGGACATTTTGTGAGTCTTACAGATTGTAGGGCTCCTTTGATTGTCAGGATCCCCAAGGTAGATGATAGTTTAGAGAATTGGGGGGGGGCTATTTGAATATGGTGTCTAGAAATTTTAGTGTCTCTGTTATTGAAAATCACTCACTTTAAGGGCAATGCCCATGATATGAGGACTCTTTTGTAGGTTCACAAGAGAAAAGCAGACTTTCTCGAAAATTCAAATGGAGCTACCTGAAAAAAATGAGCTGTCTTGACAGGCAGCTAGCTTCCATACGCAAAAATATGTAAGCACAAAGTAAATTGTAGGGGCTTTTAAATATGTCACTGGTCCTAACAGTCTGCATTTTGAAGTTCTAGAGTTCGAAGCCCTCAGCTCTGAGATCCAGCTCTGAGATCCTGAATCTAATATATTATTATTACATACTATTTTTGGATGACATTGCCAATTTTCCATTTTATTTCTGTAAAAATAACTTATATGTCCACTTGGGGGTAGTAAAGTATTTTTTCAGTGTCTCTAGGGAATCTTTAGTATTTGTTCCTCAAATATATTAGATGAGTTAAAACAGTGCCAACTATGTCTTGTAGTATTTCTTTCACTTTGTAAATGGCAGGATTTTCTAGTGCATAAATAAGCACAATAGGAATTACAGGAAACCAGATTCATTTCCTTTTTTACTTATAATTCTTTTCTGTCATGTTCAGAGAGTTAAAAACACATGAATTAAAATGCTTTTACTAGTCACAAATATACCCAGAGTAGGTCTAAGCTAAATGACATTTGAGTTAATTCTATAATGACAGTCCAATTATTTTCAATTCAATTCAATTCATTAATATGGTCTCCAGATGCTTTGGACATTTCTGGGTTATAAATATATGGTAATTCTTGAGTTATTTCTTTTCCTCTTAAAATATTTCAAGATGATTATAGTTTTACCATGGCAATGGTAATTTAGCAAATTACACAAATCCTTAGTGGCTTAAAACAGCACACCTTTATTATTTCACAGTTTCTATGGGCTAAGAATTGAGCATGGCGTTTAGGGCACACTGGCTCTATGGTAGGACTGTGAGGTCTGTAGTAGGACTGCGAGGTCTGTAGTAGGACTGCGAGGTCTGTAGTAGGACTGCGAGGTCTGTAGTAGGACTGCGAGGTCTGTAGTAGGACTGCGAGGTCTGTAGTAGGACTGTGAGGTCTGTAGTAGGACTGCGAGGTCTGTAGTAGGACTGTGAGGTCTATAATAGGACTGCGAGGTCTGTAGTAGGACTGCGAGGTCTGTAGTAGGACTGTGAGGTCTATAATAGGACTGCGAGGTCTGTAATAGGACTGTGAGGTCTGTAGTAGGCCTGCATTCCACTGTGTGTGTGTGTACAGTGGAGGCGAGTGGCTGAGGTCACACAGGACTGAACTGGGGAGGGTCTGCTTCCAAATTCACTTGCAGGTGATTTCTCCAGACAGAACTGTCTAGAAGAGTCAGGGAGGGAGACAACAAAGGGAAGTGAAAAGAAAAGGGAGGGGAGGGAAGGGAGAGAGGAAGAACTAGGGAGACAAGGCCTAAGAGAGAAGCCAGTCTTTCTGTCACCTAATCACGTTCAGGAGAAAGAGCTTACAGGGAAATACCAAAAGGCAGAGGTCATTGCAGGAGACCAGATACTGGTTCCTTAACACAAGTGCAGATTGTGCAGCTATATGGTTTTAAATTACTGGTCATTTGAAAAATCACTATGGGGGTTTCAGATAATCATTTTATGATGAGCAAAGTAACCAGCGCGTTTCTTGCACTGGTAGTCAGTAGACGTGGGTTTCAGTCTGTTTTCTGTGTGGACCCACTGTGCAAGTCCTGAGATTGGTTTCTACATTTACCAAGATAGAACGTTTGGTTATACTCTAAAGTCTCTATTTTGGGTATTGTTTCAATAATCAATCAAATTCTATTATAATGAGGTACAACGATCTTTCCTGCTGACCAGTTTATTAACCACAACATTATTGATGTTTGGAGTTGGCTAATTATTTCTTATTGATGTGGCTACTATCCTGGGCTTTGTTAGATGTCTGATGTTGAACAGAATCTCTGTCGTCTACCAGAAGACAATCAAAAATGTCTTCAGAGTTGGGAAGGTAATTCTTTGGTACAGCACTTACCTAACATGTGCAAGGACCTGAGTTTGGCACTCAGTACTGGAAAAAAAAGTTCTTAAATCCTGTGGACCCTAGATCTAGAGAGTTCTATATTGAATCAAATATGTAAAAACCAGGCTTCTTCTATAGCATATTGACTTCTTTCCATGAAGTAAACCTGTAAATTTCTTCACAAGTGTGAATAATTTACAGTTCCATATGGTCCCTGATTTTGTGGTTTTACTTACTGTGTTGCAAAACTGCTATCTGCTGAGCAGAAATCAAAATCTGAATTTTGAATTTTGATCTTCTATCAAGCTATTGATTTGTGAAATAGTGTACTTTCCTAAAGCCAGACAGAAATAGTGAACTGCAATTCCTGACCAATCATGTGATCAAAAAGGCGAGCAGCTGATACCCTCCAGTACAGCTGCCAAACTGTGATATTCAATAGGTTAGGTGTATTAGATGCATTTTTGACTTACGATGTTTTTAATTTAGAGTGGGTTTATTGAAATATAGACCCATCACAAATTGAGAAGCATTTGCATTTTTAATTTAAAATAGAATAATTTAAAACTAGAAAGTCAGAGCCTAGAGCTGAGAAGTTACATTAGTTAGCTTAATATTGCTACCACTAAATACCTACCAGCATCAGCTTACAGGAGGAAAGATTTATGCTGGCACAGTTTTAGTCCATGGTCAGCTGGCTGAAGGTAGAAACTTCATGGCAGCAGGGCGTGGTAGGACAAAAGTTACTCACCTTATGGCAACCTGAAAGCAAGGTGGGAAAGAGGCTGATGTAAGTTACACTCTCTGCCCTACTTCCTCCAGCCAGACCCCACTTTCTAATATCCACTCCACTGTGAGCACAATGGTGTGTCAATCCACTGGTGAGGAGAGTGCCCTCGCAATCCAGTTGCCTCTAAGGGTCTCTTACTGCCGTCAAGTGGACAGTTAAGATTAACTGTCACAGCTGGGATGGTGGCACATGCCTGTAATCCCAGCACTCTGCAACTGTGAGACAGTTGTATACATTCTAGTCCAGCCTGGGGAATTTAGTGAGACTCTGTCTGTAAAATAAAAAGATTAAAACTAAAAAAGGGCTCAGCATGAAGGCCTTGTATTCATTGACTAGTGTGGAAACAAAACAAAAAACAAAACAAAACACCTCTCTTACATAAAGTAATTCCAGTGTCTGTGCCAGGGGTTAATTGTGGAAAGGGATATGATTATAGTTTAGATCTAAAATATTCCCTAAAAATCCCATGGGTTCAGAGGTATTGCTTGGGGATGTGAGTGGATCATGGGAGTGCTATACTGATCACTGATGATTTCCTAGCTTGTTGCGCTTTTGGAGGACGGGGCCTGTTGGAGGAGGTGGGTCATTAGCGGGTATTGGCTGGAAGGGCATATTCTGTCTTGGCTTTTCCATTTGCTCTCTGCTTCCTGACTGCCGTGGATTGAGCAGCTGTCCTCCACGCCCTTCCCTCATGTCATTTCTGCCTTGCAACCAGCCAGTTATAGATTGGACCCTCTGAAACCATGAGCCAATAAATTTCTCCTCCTTTAAATTTTGGGTGTTGAGATTTTGTCTGTGCAACGGAGAAGTGACTAATAATGGAGACTATTTAAGAATGAATCATACTGATTCCATAGGAAACAAATAAAAATTTCTGGAGAAGAATTTCAAAGGATCACAGCAATCATGGTGTGAAAGTAGACATGAATCCTGTGATGGATTTGTGTTTATTTTCACACAATCTTTTCATGTTGCCACTTAACTGAACCACAGAGTACACAGATATTTCATAAAATACTTCACTGAATGTGTCTGTGAGGATGTTCCCAAATTAAATTAACCCCTTTATGCCAAGGCTTGCAATTTTTTTAATCTTTGCATGAAATTCATATATGTTACTTACAAAACTTCATGAAACAAGAATTTGAAAAGAAAAATTCTTATTATGTTCCATTATTATGTACCATTCCAAAAATGAAATACTAGGGATAATAGGATTATCAGCTGAGTCCATTTGAACAAGTAGGGTGAGTAAAACAGATTGCCTTTGCTGATATGGATGGGCCTCATCTAATCAATTGAAGAACAGAGTAGAATACAAAGGCTGAGTAAGAAAGAACTTCTCCTTCTTAACTGCTTGAGGTGAAACATATAAATGTCTTCTTTCCTGGCACTGGAATTTATACCGTCAGCTTTTCTGGTTGTCAGGCCTTCAAATTTAAACTGAAATGCCACCGCTGTCTTCGTAGATCTTCAGCCTGCAGCCCCTAGATCCTGAAACTTCTCAGCCTTCACAATCATATAAACATTTCCCTTATTAGAATAAATTACAAATTAGCCATCCATCTGTCCAATCCATCCATGCATCCATGCATCCATGCATCCATGCATCCATCCATGCATCCATCCATGCATCCATCCATGCATCCATGCATCCATCCATCCATCCATCCATCCATCCAATCTTCTGGTTCTGTTTCTCTGTTAAGATCCTGACTAATGCAAATTCTGAGGAGATTTATAATAGAAAAAGATTGCCATGGGTGACTTCTAAGGGAAACGAGTTGAGAAGAGGTTGTTGAGGAGGGTTTCAGATAAACTACAACTTACCTGAACGTTGTACTTCAGACCTTGGCACTGGGTAACCTTGGAAAGGAGTTTCCCTGCTTGCGTCCTGTGGTCAACCTCAACTCGTGGCTCACCAGAGAGACAAGGAGTCCCTCTGTCACCAAATTAGTGTCACCAGTTTAGCCCTCCTTTCCTTAGGCTTTTCCCTGGACTCATCATTGGCCTGCCAAGTCTTTTAGCAAAGAATCCTGTGAAGATAGTTTATCCTCCCTACCCTTGCTTTCCTCTATGGTTTACCTAATCAAGTTTGTCTTCCTTCAGGTTCCTTACCATGTTCCAGGTTAGTAACTTTTCCTTCAGTGGGCTGTAAATCCTCACTTGCCCAGATCGTGTTTGGAGGTGAGTTCACTCTCTCTTCCTTTTTGCTATAGTCTCTCTCCTGTTACAGACATCTTCAGTAGTCTTTCGCAGTAGACATTTTTATCAAGTACCCAGTGAGTTTGTGGTCTCTTACCCCATTATGAAATGACAGCTCCCTTTGGTGAAAATTATGGGAGAGAGATTAAGATTAAATTCTCAGATTTTCTTTTGATTAGAGTGAAAGTATGATTTCAAATATTTAAAAAATCTCAGTGTGAACCTGTCAGAAGTAACAGTTAACTAGCATTTAGAAAATTATTTTTATTTTAAAGAGAGAATAAAATCTCTCTTTAAATAAAAGCAAAACAAAATAGAACAAAGCAAATCAAAACAAACTAGTATGAGTGACGCAGAACTTCAAAACAATAGGAAATAAACAATGGTTACCGTAATGCCTCCTGCTGTCTTCAGAATAGCTGCAGATACTTTCAGGCATAGTAAAAATCAAACAGAAAAGAACAGAATAGGACCAATAAAAACAAAACAATGAATGCAATAAAGGACTTCAAAATAAGACAATGGTAAATCCAAAATAGCTACCATAATATATCTTGTTATCTTTGAAATAGTTGCCCATGCCATCGGATACAATAAAATCAAACAAGACAAAACAGAACAAAACCCAACCCAACAAAACATTGAAAATGATACAGGACTTCAAAACAACAATAGGCAATTAATAAAGGCCACTGCCATCAGCAGGAGATCCCCATAGATGCTACACTGAGTATTGCCATCCTCTGAATAGATGACCAGACCACTGGCTTTCGACCTGCAAAGTCAGTGACACACCAACACTACAAGCATTAAATTCTATTCCACCTCAGTAGCCATCATCTCAGCCTGTGTTTCTCTGGATCAGTTGATCACTTACAGCAAGGGTGGGGAGTGAGGGATGTCAGCTGTTCTTGTTTCCCAGTCTGTGCACAGGAAGGGGCTGACATCTGGCTTGCTCCACAGTGGCCCATGCATGGTGCTGATATTCAGGAGGGCTTGCTTCCTGGTGACTTCTTGTTCTCTTTCCACACAGTCCACAAATGGTGCTGACTCCTGGGAAATGCTGGGGTCTGGCTCTGCCCTCTGCAATCTGCATATGGTGCCAATTCACAGGGAGGGCCCACTTCTTGTTCTCTTCCTCTGAAGTCCACACATGGCTTAACTAGGCATTTTTTTAAGTCCACATTTTTCTGCTGTCAAGAATTGGCATGTACATAGGGAAAACAAACCAATTTTAAGGCTACTCAAATTAGAAATGTAACTGATTCATAAAAGTCTCTTTAGTGGCATTCAAATACTAATACACACTAAAGAATTGTGCTGGATTTAAAAATTCTTGTATTTGTTGTTCTACAGAGTGAACAAAGAGCCTTCACACTGAGCTATATCCCCAGACCATTATGTTTTAATTTTTATTTAGAGATAGAGTCTTGCTAAGTCCTTGAGCTCCCTAGCTGGGGTCAAAGATGTGCTCCAGAGTGCTAAGATTGTAAATGTGTACCACAACACTCAGCAGTGTTTTTTTAAAAAAATTATTATTATGTTTTCTGAATTATATAGGCTAATAGTGTTCTTCATTTAAAAGTAGCAAGGTATGGGAGAGCCACAGATTTCAATGAGAAGAAATCATCTTGGCATCAATCTGTCACTCATTATTCTATCTTGGAGAGCCAGCATTTTGTGTGCTGAAGACAGGTGATTTGTAGCTCTAATCTTTATTTTAGATTACGATCAACTGATTTATACTTCATTTCATATTAATATACAAAATATATTATCATAAAGTATATAACACATTGCTATATGTCAATATATCAATAAGTATATGTTAATATATTAATATTTATTTTATGCACACAAATATGAGCTGTATGACCTTGGGAAAAATCACCTAACTTCTCTGTCTCAATGTGTATTTTTCTTTGGAGTAGGGGTCATGACACTCTATATCCATCAGGAATTTGGGAAAATTAAATAAGATAAAGAACGTAAATCTTTAGTACAGTAGATGGAAAATTCTTAAGTATTACTGATTTGTAAAAGAACCGTTGGGATAGATTATACTGAAGGTTACTTCATTTTCTAAATTGTTGTAATTTCTTAAGTTATATAGGATTTCAAAAAAGGCTGGATGTCTCCACTGACTCAGGAGTTAAGTATAGATAAAAAAAAAAAAACACGCTCATAAATTTCCTCTTAGTCATTGAAGCTGAGTAGTTATAGGATCAATGGAGTTAATGGAGGGGGCAATGGATTTACTGTTCTGTGATTTTTGATCTAGTTCAATCACTACCCCTTAGAATGTGCTTCTTATTAGCTGGGAATAGCAAAGGGTACTTGGAATATTGTATGTGTACCAATTAAGGACAGGTTCCAGGCTAGATTTCCTGATTTTCCATGCTGGTCACCTTCGCATCATCTGACTTGTGTGAATGACATACAGCTACTGTTTCCAAGCCTCAGTTATCTCATCTGCAAAATGGGGATTGTTATAAAGTTTACTTTCTAAATAGGTAAAGCACATTCCCTAGTATTTGCCCCAGAGTAAGAGCTCGGTAAATAGTGATATAAGATATAAATTTGGCATTGGAACTTAGACGTGACTGAAAATCCATTTTTACACAGACTAAACAGTGTCACAGTGAGCATCCCCAGAACTTGGCACCTTTGCCTTCATCTCTGAGCTTGGTGTCTGCACAGGAATGATCACGGGGGCTGCGTCCTTAGTCTGTTGTCTTCTAACACTGAGAGCCAAATCTCAGGCACTTAACTTCCTGAGTGACAACAGGCTCAGGGCCTTGGAAGACAATTAGGGTGCTCAGCTGTTCTTAGCCACCCAGGGTCCTTGTCTTGCTGATTGCTGTATCACAATATTGATGAATCTTTCATGGAACACGGAGGCAGTCTGTAATGTATGTCCGTGCCTTCACTACTGATGAAGCCGAGCAGTGGGTGACAGAATCTTAGCAGCTTGTTTATTACGTAGAAATGGATATGAAAAATGCCTGATGAATTTCCTCCAGTGACACTGACTTAAATTTTGCATTCGAGTGCTGCCCTAAAGAGTAACATGCTCTAATAACTAGAAATAAAGGGCTGGGGATTTAGCTCAGCAGCACAAGCACCTGCCTGGCAAGCGTGGGGTCCTGGGTTTGATCCCTGGTACCCAACAAACAAACAAACAAACAAACAAAAGACAAAAAGCCCACAAAACTATAAATGAAGTGAAGTGGTATTAAAGATGTATCTTCATGTCCATTCCTATGTCTGTTTTCCTACAATCACTTAGTAATTATAGTACTTTCAGAAGAATATTAAAATAGTATATTAATGTTACTAGACAGGTGTTTTGGCCTCACCTGCAACAATGGTTCTTTGCATCCCCAATAAAGAGTTGAACAGGACACAGAGAACTAGTAAGAAAGGCAGCGATTTATTAAAGGAAAGCACATTCCACAGAGCAAGACTCGGCTGATGGAAAACTCGGGAGCGAAACTGACTGAGAATGGCCCAGAGTGTTCTCAGTTTGGGGTTAAAGTACACTTGGGAGAGTCCAAAAACACAGGGCTTAGAGGTGGCAGCTATCAGTAATGAAAGTACACCCTAGGAGCAAAGAAAGAAGGGAAAAGACATATATATAAATATATATGATTACATATATAATGTATATTATATACATATGTAAGATGACATATATATTATATACATGTATAAGATGATATCATATATAAGATTATAGCTTGTAAGATTATATAAATATAAGAACTATTGGACTAATTAAGAATTTAATTATAAGAAATATTAAATTAATTTTATTAAACATTAAATTAATATAAGATTATATATAAAAATTATACATATACACAAGATAGATAACTATGCCATTAATCTCTGTTAGTTCATCCAGAAGAACAGTTTGTGCTTTTCCTTGAGAACACACTTCTTAGTGAAATAAGTGTATCATGCATGAACAATTATTGTGTTGTTTCATTGGTATGATGAGACAAAACACGTATTTTGTCCCAGACAGAGTGACTTCAACCAAGCAGCAACCCAGGCCATAACCGCCTTCAGTTCAATCCACTCTGAGCCATTTTGAGTTGACTTTTGGATGTTGTGAGAAATTTTTGATGTGCTATAAGGTTTGGGTTTTCTCATGTGGATATCCAGTTGTTCCAGTATATTTATGGAGGGTACAATCCTTTCTCCACTTAAATGCTTTTGCACATTTGTCAGAAATCAATTGTCTGTTACATAGGTATCTATTTTGGGACTTTATATTGGTACTTTGGTGATTTGTCAATCTTGATATCAATGCTGTTTTGTCATGATTGGTGTAACTTTGTGGTTAAGTCGAGGGGTTGGGGAGGATCGGACCTCTAATTTTGTTCCTTTATCAAAGCTGTTCCTTTATCAAAGCTGAGTCTTTTCTATTTTTACAGAAATATAAGAATCAAAATGTTTATATGAAAAATGATGTTGGCAGTTTGATAAGGGATTGTGTTTTCTGATCTTTATTATTTTCTTCTATTTGTTTTCGGTTTTATTCTGTCTTTTATTTTTAATTTCTCAAGGAAAGATATGAGGATATTTCATCACTTTCCTCTTTTCTAATAAATGTACTTGGTGTTAAAAGAACAATTTGTGCTTTCATTGTTTGATTTTTTACATGCCTTTAACTCATAAACTGAACAACTACTTTGAAGATAACAATATGCAATATATCAACATGTGTTAATCTCCTATTATTTTGTTTTGAAATTCTGTATCATAGTTTTTATGCTTTTTTCATTAAAAAAAAAAAAAAGAGCCAGAAATGGCAACTGCAGGGAATTCCAGAATTTGGAGACCACCCCAGTACTCAGAGGTGGCCGCTAACTGGGGTTGAGAATCTCCCCTCTCACGTTGGGAGGGGGAGTTTTTGACTTCGCAGGGTCCAGGTTGGAACCTGTGTGGCTGCCAGCGTCCTCCAGGGGAGTCCAAACTGCAATGCTAATGCCATTTTAATGACTGAGATGACTTTCTTCTGCAGCAGTTAAAGCACATATTTTTCTGGCTCCTGCCAGAGATTAGGGAGGTGTGATCCTGGAGGGGCTATTTTTAGGCTCCTAACAGGATGTTAAGGAAGAAAGGTGAGAGTAGGATGGACTTGTGGTCTCCACAAGCCAGAGCCAGAGGCGTCCTGTGTTTTGTGAGGCTACGGGCAGGATGTCTCCCCCGCTGCCTGCTGCCTCATTAATTTACTGAAAGCTCACATGAACACTATTACAGTTATTTGCATTTTCTCCATTTTATAGATGTGGAAATTAGGCTACACAAAGACAAAGTAACTTCTCTGAGGTCACACAGCTAATTCTTGCCATATTAGGAGTTGAATCCAGGCGCCTGGCTCTAGGGGCCGTAGTCTTGACTGGTTTGATCTGCGCGAAGGATTTGGTGGGCAGGGAATGTAGAAAGCAGTGTTTAGGAGCAGACTAACCTGTGAGTTGTGTCGTCCATGAGGGAAACGTCCTTCCGCAGGGAGTCTGTATAGGATAGTAAGGAGCTTAAGGAGTTCAGATTTGGGAATCAGAGAGGTCTGGATTTGTAGCTCTGGCCTTTACTATGTGGTCATTCTTAGTCTAGATTTCTGCTGGTAGCATTGTACACCCCAACCTCAGTGGGCTGTAGCACCAGGGTGAGTGGGGTATACTGTAAGGCCCTAACTTTGTGATAGGCCATATAACTCAGCATAGCAGTGCATGCCCTGTATATACTGGCTCCAGCTAGTGCCTCCATGGGGAAGCGACCCAGATCACCTGCAGATGCCTGAGGGAGGAGAACTCCACACTTCCGGATGGATGGATGGATGACTCGATGACTTTAAGATTTGGTGGTGGTTTGTCTCATGTTCCCAGAGGGTAAAGTCAGGGTCAGCCTTACTCCTCCATTGTAAAAGAAGGATTTTAAAATTGCTTTGCTCTTGGGGAAGCTGTGAGGATTTTGAAAGCTCATAGGACACATAAACCTAATTAAAAAATTGGTAATAAAGTCAGGAGCTATATTAAAAATTTCCCACCTCTCCAGGGGAATGCATGAAATGGTGACATGTCCCACAATATTCCATACTGCTAGCTTTATGTGAGCCTTGTCAAGATCCACTTTCAAAGTATCTATTGACTTGGGAATCCTGCTTGACTAAGCATTAAAGTGACTTCTTAGCATAGGAATATTTTATGTCTTTGACAAGGAAGAATTGCTTTTGTTCTTTAATGCTCTTTCCTTTAGCCAGTTTGGCCTACCATTTGAACCCACTAACTTCACAGTGTATTTTTTTTTTCCGCAGTGGTCATAGTGCATGGGCAATGATAAAAATTTAAGTATACACAATAATTTTAGCTCATGTGTTTATTGCTTAAAACTCCCAAACACAGACATCTCTTCAAAAATGTGTTCAAAGGGTAACGCATATGTTTCTAAAATAGATTGTAAATGTCCTTTAATGATTTAAAGGGATGGGGGCATGGAATGAGGGAATAGGTTTTTATTTTATTTTATATTTTTATTATTGTGTGTTTTCAATTCATAATGGTCACATTCTCATTAAGAACTTGTACCTGTACCTAATACATCTTAATTCTTTTTTCCCCTACTTTCCTTCCCTTCCTCTCTCTGCAGCCCTTCTTCCCTTCCCTATTTACAAAAGCTTTTGATTCCATTTTCTCTCTTTAAAATCTTTTCCCTTCTTTTCCTTCCCTTTCCCCCAACCTTGTTCCCCTTACTATTTGAACAAGTTCTTCCTACTTCCAATAGACATTCTCCACTTTGTTCCTTTTTTCCCCTCACACAGGAGAAACAGTGATATTTAAACTCATGTGTAGGATTTATTTCACTTCAGTGGTCTCGAGATGATGACCTGGCCAGTGTTTGATGTTTGGTTTGGCTGACTTCCAAGAGCAAGTGTAATATTACACTTTGTTATTATGTTTTTATAGCATATTTCCACAAGTTTAGAAGAAAAAGCTCGAGCCAAGTAGAGAATGTGGGAAATTTGTATGTTTTTATAGTAAATCCTGTGAGATATTTAAAAATGGATTTGTAGGGGAGATAGCATGTAGACATGTTGCTATTTTCAATGCAAGTATTAATGGACAACATCCAAGAATAATACTTCCAACTCAAAATTTATTATAAAATCCTGATGAGGTTTTCATGATGTAATTAACATGCTTCCGTCTGTTTTATCAGGTAACTCTAAGTTACCTGATAATCTCGTCCATTGACTGTTTCTTTTTTCCCTAGTGAACAAGGCACAACTTGAAGTGATCTATAACAGTGTTACTAAACATTTATTCTAAAGACAAATCATACACATTACAGCAAGATGGCAGAATGCCAGCTTATTAATTGCTAGTAAAGTGCTGACACACCAAGGAGAAAAACAAAACAAAACAAAACAAAACAAAACATGATATAAAGTATTTAGTTGTTTAGTAGAAATATGATTACCAGCTATCACCCCTTTGACAATAGGCTTGCAAAATTCCAAAATATTTTAATAATCTTTTGTAAACCAATTCAAGCCAGCCATCAGCCTACCACTGTACAGCTGATACTTGTACATACTGGAACTGTAGATTGGAATAATGATATTTTAAAAATTATCTTTCAATACTTTAGTTCAGTTGAAACATCTGTTATGAGAGCATCTTTACATTAGACTTACTTAATGTAAGTCTTACTTACTTTACAATACTGATTTTAAAAATTTGAGTCAGAAACAACTTTGAGGGGCTGACCAAAGCTCTAAACCTCTCTAAGGGAAGAAAATAGTGCATGCTAGGACTGTTCATATAACTTCAGGGCACTCTTGGGCCTCCTGACATTTGTTCATTGGTCTCAGATTAGGAATCTATGTTGTTTATTCAAAAAGGAGAAACTAATTTGCTAAGCAACATCCTTAACGTCATTGCTTCAGTTCACTAGCTTTGTGCATAACTGAGGTGCTCCCAAGTCACTACTGTACAACAGGAGAGTGAGATCACTGGTGTTCTATTAATCTTATCCACTACCTGGCCTCTTCTATCATTGCTCTAAAATGCAGAGGTCACAAGACATCCAAGAAAAATAACGAGGTCCACCGTTAATGGTATTATACAATTTACTTTTATTACTTTACTTTGTTCCAGTTTGTGTGAAATATTACATAGCTCTAGGACTAATGACATTTCAATTTTATCTTGAAATACCTCCTATATTTCTATAAGCATGGGATGTATATATTAATATGGACTAAAATACAATCAAAACTATTTTCTTTTTAACCTTATTGCCTCCTGAGAAGGTCAAACTAAGTTCTGATTAGACTTAAATGAGCCTTTTTACTTTCCAACTAGGTCAGACCTCTTTGTACATAGTCTCATGATTCTAGTGTTTATATTTTATAGCACAACTCACAATTAGATTTAAGTAATTGATATAGTTTTCCAAAGGTAATTTTATCTTCTACTAGATATAAACTTTCAAGAACAGAAAATTTAAACCTGACATGATGCACATAACCTGTTCATCACTGAAGATTTGTTGAATGACAGAATTAATGAGTGAATAATAAATTTTAAGAGGAAAAAGATATGTGAGGAGAAAACAAAAAAGTGACCAAGATGTTAGTTAAGCAACAAAATTACTTCAACCTCGAGTGTTGGTTCTTTCTCTCTACATTCTCTGACAGTTGTGACACTTTTACTCTTTACCACTGGGAGTTGACATTAAGGATAATGACTGTACTAGGCTCTTTTTTCAGAATGTTTCCACTATAAAGCCATGAAAGAAACTTGTATTTCCTGGAGCTTTGAGGTTTTGTTTTGCTAAGTCTTTTCCACTTACTCTTCAGTGACTAGAGAACTATGTTCACCATCACTACAGAATTCTAATTCATGGAAGTTCATTTATAATTAGCAAAGAGTTTTAGTTTTTAATACTGAATCACTTTATGATTACTGGGCTAGTAAATGGTGATGGCAGATACCATTAGTCCTATGGTCAATGGCAGTTTTTATTCAATTTAGGAAAAATTTAGAAACTGAATGGTAGAACTTGCATATTTCAGCATCAGTAACTCTGTTCTTGCATCACAGACAAGGTAAGTGGCATGTATCATTGAAATCACATGATGAAATGACCTACTGAAGGTCAGATATCCCTAACAGAAACACAATCTTAGTCTTTTGGTTTTATTTGGAACTATTGTTTGGCTGGATACAATGAAATATGAAGCCATCTCACTTTACTGCTTATTTATTGGACATCTAAAATTGTGATGGACATATTGCCTAGGTTCCTGTAACCAAAACAACAGCAACAACCAACCAAACAAGCAAACAAAAACACAAGCTACTTCCTGCCTTTGAAAACTTCACATTCTGCATAACTAAGAATATAAATCACTAAAATATAAAGCAGAGTAGGGAAAAAATTGAGAAAAATGGACAAGGAAAGTCAGATTCCATGTTTATCTGAATAAGTTAACCAAGGCTTTGTAGAGGAGGTACCGTGCTAGGAGGAACATTGCAGGATGGGTGAGATACAAACAGATGCAAGCTGGAGATAACGAAGGCGTTGTGTGGGCTGGGGTGCACAGGTAGGAAAAACCTGCTCACCATGTGGCACTGCGCGTGGCCAGGCGTGTTGTCTTCCAGAGCTAGTGAGTGGCTGGGAGGCAGGTAGGAATTAGTCCTCGTAAAGAGGATGAGCTCCTTCATGGCACTTGTCCTGTCACTCTGGGGCCCAGTGCCACGTTGAGCAGGTGCCACACTGAGCCTGACAGAGTTCCATTAGGGTGAGACCTATCACTGTGAAAGCAAGATCTATGACAAAGCTTAGGCCTTAACAATAGAATAATATCAAACAATATCTGTGAAGAGAAAATTTAAACTATATTCTCCAAGGACTTGGAGTAGGGTTGGGAAGGCAAGACTGTGGCAAATCTCAGTTACTAACAGTGCAATAATATCAAACAATATCTGTGAAGATCGAATTGTGAAATATTAACTGTAGTACTATAATCATTCACACACCATTAACACAAGGACTGTGATGCTCATGAATGAACCAGTGGGGATGACAGGACTCTAGTCAGATCCTGAGAGCATGTTTGGAGGTTCTAGCAGTAGAGTGCAGCTACTCATATACGTTTGACCAAGGAAATGATCCTCCTCTTTTGAGAGTGATTGTTCTCTTCCACTGAGCACACAGCTTTGGCAGGGGACACACATAGAATGGTGAGAGAGGAAGGGGACACTTGCCTGGTCAGACAGATGAACAGAATCAACCCTGGAAATCAATGGAGTGACTGATATCTCAGCCAGTTTGCCCTTACCTCTTGCAGTCAGACCTTAAAACAAATAGGAGTCAGTAGAGGAAGAGACTAGAAGGTTTGTGGAAAGCATAACATGTGCAGATGTACAGAGTCAGGAATGCTTAGATTGTGCAGAAATGATATGCAGAAGTCTGTTAACTATTAATTGTATGGCCATTAATAGAAATGCAATTTTGTGTCACATTTAAGTAGTTTTGACTTGATCCAGTTTGCAGTGTGGGAGAAGAAAGATATCTTAAAAGAGTGATATTTATATTGAAGATGTAATTTGAAACTATTAAAAATGGTTGCCTTGATCCATTGGGGAGGAATAGTCAACTATTGGAGCTCCATGTGAACTGGCAGTGTTCTGCAATTTGCTGAGGCACTCCTATTTTTCTCATATTGACCACAGCCAGCTGAGTATCACAAAGATGACCAACTTAGAGACATGGTATTCGGTATATTTATGTGTGCTATTGTTTGATTCTGTGTGCATCTGAAGTTTAACTCACATATATTCATCCCATCCCATCCCACCTCACCCCACCTCATCCCACCATACCTCACCTCATCTCACCTCTTAGATAATTTGAGAAGCCCATGAAGCCAGCCAGTGACTAGCAGAGAGGAGAGGTAAGCAGTAGTGAGAGTCTCAGAGCAGTGGACACTGACTGGGGAGGGGGTTCTGGGGGGCTGTTCTGTGCTCTGCTTTTGTGGGAAATACTTGGAGCTTGACTGCCATGGCTTGGACCTGAGCCCTGTGCCTCTGAAAAGGGATTCTCCTTGTGGAACTGTTTGTTTGACTAGAAAATGGGTAAGGATGACATCCCCTTAACAGCTTGTGATAATGCAGAGTGACACACAGCATTTCATAGCCTCAAAGCTCTGTAATGCCTACTGTTTCACTTGTGCCTCACTGTCAGCCGTGGTTTGTCTAGAGCAGGCATCGTGACCACTTTGTAGCTGTAGGAGCTTGGGCAGGAAGGGAGCCAGGCGCTCCAGTTCACTCCAAACATGAATGGCAGAGTTGGGTTGCAAATCCAGGTCCTCGGCCTCAGTGACTCTCCCATCACTGCTTCCCTCACGTTCTATGGTGTCCTCGACAACAAATAAGTCATGTAAAAACAGAGCCTGATGTCTACGAATGTCCTTTAGTTGGCTTCCGTGAAGCAATATGAGATTTCAGACACATGATGTTTACTAAAGAACAGCAAATTGTTTTACATTACTATTGGGAGGAAAACCAAAGGTGTGTGTGTAGGGATTCCTTGAGTTCATAATGCTTATGAATCAAAGTTTTCCATGAGGTTGTCTCTAAAATAGTATTGTTATTTTGACCATTGATATGCATCTTCATTATGATAGGGCAAATGCCTATGATATTGCTATGTGGAAGCATCTATTTAAGAAAAAGTGGATACTTCTCATATAAACAAACTAGCCAGGATTTTTTTTAACCTAATACCACATGGACAAGTAAACACAGCAGCCAGGGACTCAAAGCTGAAGAAGAGTCAGCAGATTGATGTGGAATAGCGTCCAATAAATGCCAAACACTAAGACCAAGATGACTGGTGAAAGGTGGTAAATAGGAGGATAAAGGCAGCATAGGGAAGGGCAAGAATATAATGCTCATTCTGAGCCATCTGTTTCTCCTAGGGGTTTTCCCCTCCGTCTTAGTTAAGCTAGATCCTAAGAACCTCAATGCAGAATATTCAAACCTAAGACTTAATTGCAATAGGATCTAGGAACACATTTCTACTTGAGATTTATGAAATTCTTAATATAATATGTTTTCTGTAGAACATCTAACATAGTACTGAATTTGTCTTAAAGTGCTGGAAATAGCTTATTGTGGAAAGTAACTTATTCTGTAACTGGACTACTGGAGCCACATAATCTGGCTGTTTAAATAAATAGTTGGGACCAAAGGTGGGTGTTCTTTAAAGTCATACATTAATAACATGTGTGTATGGATTTAATATTTGTGTGTATGGATTCATCTTTTTACTATAGAAATAATTGCAGTTTCCTTGATTTTGATCTCTTAAAATCCTGCTATGATTGGGAGAGGAGAAAGGAAGACTGCACAGCCACAAGTATAAGGTTGCTTTGCAAGTATCTTTTGATCCGGAGGGGATGTGTTTACTGTACTGTAGATTGCTAGTCCACAGAATTCCTTCTCATTTCTAATTCTCTGCTCTCAAGGCAGAGGTTGGTGCTAGTATTGCTTTTTTAGGGAGGCATGGAAAGAAAAATCTGTATGTTTCTGTCTTTTCAATTTGTAGAATTCTTTCTTTTGCTGTGACGTGCTGCTGGAGGATTTCCTCTAGATAATCTTTTAGGGACTGATGGAGAAACAAGGGTGTAAGTAGAAAGAGGTTTGTTATGAGTTAAAGTTTTGGAGGTGGATGAGGGGTATGTAGTCTTCATCTTAAAGTTCTATGTACCTGTAAGTTTCCGTGTAAGTCATATGTGTGTGTTCTGCAGGGCAGAACCTTAGGGTAGGTTGCCTGCCTGTGTCAGATGTGGCTTCAGGAATGTTTAGAAGCTCCTCGCTTTCATTCTTCCAGAACAAAGTCCTCAATCGTCCCACTTTTTTCTATCATTCTCTTTACTTAAAATTTAATTTCTGTTAAAATTCTACCCTTTCTAAAATTACTTATATTTTGTTTTTATGACTGCAGTGTGAGTGAGGTTCAAGTTTTTCACATGTAGATTATCATCAAAGAGAAAAAGAGAGATAAGGAAGACACCAGGTTTCTTGATGTCAAGTCAAGGAACAATAGGAGCTAAAAAATTTCCAAGAAAATGTTGTTTAGAATAAAAATGTAAACTTCAGTGACCTCTTAATTTTTTTATTCATAGATGCAACACAGTAATAGGTGAGAGTTTCAGTGATGCCTTTCAATATTCAGTTCTTTCAAACCTAAATTTTGTTTTGGAAAATACACAATAAATCTTCCCTTTATTGCTGGGTCGTATATTTTTTCCTATTTTGTAGTGATCAGATCATATATATATATATATATATTTATTTGAAAGAGAATAAAACAAAAGGGGGCAGTACAGAGCAGATCAGAACAGGACAACATAGGCAACACAGTACTTTACATTAAGTCAACTGGACATCAACAGTATCTAACACCATATCTCTTACTCTGCTATAGTTGAGCATAGTTTCAAATACAATAATATCAAACATAACACAATAGTATACAGCCATGCATAGAGTGAAAG